>VYYJ01000046.1:0-138212 GCA_021029165.1 Cyphoderus albinus | reverse complement strand
CTGGACATATAATAAGAAGCCTTAATTGCCGAGATTTAATTATTTTTTAACTAACCTAAAACTGCCTATTCAGACGGGAGACGATTACTACGGTCTATTCCACGCTAAAGCAAGCCAGTGTGCAAAGTTTCATGAAAATCCGAGCGAGACTGTCCGTAAAGGTTACTTGTTAGTGTACCGGAGTACCTGAGAGCAGAGTTTTTTGTTCACATGTTTTCAAGGTTTGTCTTAATGCACTTCTTGAGCAAATTTATTATGCAACTGTGAACAGTGTGCAAAGTAAGACACAGATTTAAGTGAAGTGGCGAAGTTTTATTTTTTGTATCATGTGTCATTGAAAGTATTTTCAAGGAACTTGGTGGAATACAGTATAGTAACAGCAGCATTGTTAAACAACATTTATTTCTTTCATCCATGTGATTTTTCAGAAACTCTTTCCGTGTACCAAGTACCAACAAAGTCGCTGGTCATGCGAGAGAAAATTTCTTTAAGCATTAGAAACCAAACCCGACCAGAATTAATCTTCTGCACTACTTGCAATCTTTAATTCATGTCAGCTGAATGCTGCACTTGTAAAGAATTCCATTAAATATTGAGAGATAAGTAGCAGCTTCAACAAACAGAACATTATTTGGGGGAAAAATTAAAGAAACCATTACCGTGGAAGGTCGATGCTACATTACTATCCATTTTTAATTTAGAAGATTTTTTTTTGTTTTCCCTTAGGGGGCTTCATGTTGGGCTTCGAACACAAACTATAATATAGTACAATACAATGCACAATAGGAGGGTAAACTTTATGAAGCGCATTTTCTCTATTTTCTTAATTAACTCCAACTATGAATTCTATGAAATAAGAATATTGGCAAACAATTGGTCTTTCACTAGCATTAATTGCACAGTTTACAATTATAATGGCGATTGTAGAGAGTCTAAAATCCTTTTTCAGCCCTAGCTCAGCACTGGAAGATGGTCGATATTGAAGAGAAAGCAGTGATGATGGTGATGGTATTATGTACTTGAATTGCATTGTATTATGATTATTATTGGGCCATAACTAGAAACCAACATGAGTGTGGTGGAGGCGCCAGCAGCACACCATAAAGCATGAAAATGCAGCATAATCTTCGTTGAAATAAATGTCGAGGGTGGCTCACCACCATGAATGAATGCTGCTGAATACTGGCAATGAAAATAAAATCTCGCCTGAGAAAATTCGTTCTTTCGTTCATGTGGTTCATACTTGAGAGAACTCACAACAAGAAGAAAGAAAAGGAGTAAAGAATAAAATGTGGATTTTCCACTTAACCCACTTTTCCGTCTTTCTTTCACTTTCTTTCTTCTTCGTCATCCCTCCCTCACTTCGCTCTCTTCCCCCCCTATTTTCCAAACTGCCGCAGATGCTCTTGTGCTCTTTTGTCTTGCATCACACTACCACCATCCTCCAGAATTGGTCGTTGGCTTATGGAGTGAGTGTGAATAGAAAAAAGTGGAGAGAAAAGAGAAAGTCTTTGGTCGAGGAGACGTCATTCTATTCAACCTCCTTTTCACAGTACAGCAATAAGGATGGAGATTTACGTATTTACACAAAAGACGTAACTCTGAAGTCTGAATACAAGGAAATCTTCGCTCATGAACCGTCATCATCACAGTCGACGTCGTCATTATTGCCACTAGACTCGTCACAAGAAAAGTAAACCATTACATGTAATAAACTTTGTGGTCTCTATTGTAAAGGGGTACTCAAGAGAAGTTGTGGGCAACTTGGGCAATGTTTGGTAATAGTGTCGTTCATTTTGGGAGACTGAAGAGAGAAATTGTGAAGCCAAAGTAAATAGTCAATGCGCACGAGATACAAGAATGGGAGACACGAGCGAGAGGCATTCGCATTCAATGCGTTGGTGGCTGAAGGTTGGTGCAGCTTCTCATCTTGTTTAATATAAAAGGTCTTTGGGGGCTTCCTATAATAATAATGGTGTGTAAGTTCGTTTATAGAACCAAGTTTATTCTTGTTATTCTGCTGTCAGCCTGCTTCTCTGGCATTTGTTCACGGACGGTAAACACAAATGAAATATACATGGTATTTAAGTGTGTGCACTGTTTACATACGGACCGCAAGCATTGGAGCAGAATGTAGCAGTTTCGCTTTTCGCGTTAGTCTTCTCAGTTTTCTTACCTTGTGATGAAGTAACAAATTCTAAGGCATGAGCATATTTTACACTCAACCGACGAATTACGTCTATTTGTTCTAGGGTGAGCTGTACAGCGTCTAAATGTTGAGCACCACAAGGGACGTACGCTGACCAGAGCTGTAATAAAATAAAACAAAATTTGCTGCATTAATCAAATGTGGTTTTGACATAAACATATGAAAACGGTTTATAACAATCATTTTCTATTATTAATAATTGCAACATTGTAGAGATACTCTTTTTTTGCCATGCTTATCGTGTCGTCTTACCATGTCTATGACCATGCCATTGTTCCATAATTCATTTCGTTCATCCAGCGTGCATTTAATTCTTCTTACGCTCACATTAGTATCACTCGAAGAAGAATTTTGAGCTATAGTAAAATCTAGTGATTACATTATCCGGTAAAAACGAAGGCTATTTTTTCATTCCTCGTCAACATTGCTTTTCAGAGGGTCTCACAACAGAGACGTAATTGCGTAGTGTCACCACAACCGAGCGTAGATGGATGTGTCTTCGGCGGTGATACCATTTAATAACCAAATTGCAATCTGAAACGCCTTTTCCAGGTTGGAACGAACATTTATTTCAGCAGTGGCATGAAAGAGTAATTAGTCATCGCAAACAAATTCAAAGGGAACACAGAAGTCACCATAAATCACTGTATTCACGTAACTACACATATTTTCAGCATCGCCCACTATTAATCGTTTCTTACATATTGCAGGAAAAGGAAAGGTGATACAAACAAAAATTAATAATTTTAATATGAAAATCTGCCTAGCTCCGACGTAAGCCTAAACTCGTTATGTGGGTTAACTGGCTATTATTAACCATTGGCCATATTCATAAAAAATGCGTTTCAATTTCAATGTAGCACAAAGGAATTTTGCAATAAAATATGATGATGTGCTTCTGCCTCTGGCTTCACAACGCCAGCAATTCAATTGAAACTGCCGGCAATATTTTAAACGCGACATGGTCATGTGCCTCTGACATTAAGAGAACAGAAACCAACCTATTTTTTAGCAGGAACACAATGGAACTGCCTAATTTTTTATACGGAATGGCGAAATGATTACGCATTCACATCATATAATATCATACAGAGAAGAGACAGACAAATTGGTTTCAAAAATGAAGAAGCATCACCCACCGTCTACTATTCCAGTCGTCTGGTTAAAAAAAACTGGCCATTTTACTTTTGGTTTTTGGTACCCGAAGTGAAATTGTGGACACCATTACAAAAACGAAACCGAACCAAATTTTTAAAAGATTTGGAAAAGGCTTATTCAAACCAAGCTAACGGAAAAACCATGCACATTTATTGTCATCCGTAATTTTCATTTTATTTTTACAAAATCTTTATGCAACGGTTCCATTTGATGACTTGAAAACAACAGTGTAAGCGATACGGAACAGGTTTTATATTATTCTTTCAGTATGCTGAAAACGTGTGTCGTGTCGGTGCGGCTCACTGAATAACGACATAATGGTAATATGACGACTGTAGTAGTGTGGCGTAGGCGTAGCGGTGGCCATACCCTAAATTTCATTTTATTCTCAAGAGAGGCAGACGCTGAAGCAGGGAAAATAAATATATTTTGCAGGAGTAAAATCTATTTGCATTCTGCTCAAAGCTTCATTGAGAAAAGGAAACGTTTTGTGCAATGTTCAATAAACAGTTGAAATGGTCGATGGGAGATGCGATGATGCTTCCAGAATCTATTCTGCTGAGAGTGTGCTTTTCCCTGGTCTATGTCTAGACCGAAAGATGCGTCTACTTTATTCCCAGCAAGTGAGTGTATAATGGTGAATTGAATGTTTTTTTTGCCTTTCTCTGAGACCATCCAGTCCAACCAATGAACCATTTAGAGGTAGAAAAATCGAGCTCAAGTCATGAGAGTGGCGTGGTGAAAGTATTAAGAGGAAAGTGAAAAGTCTTTCTTTCTCCTATCGGCAAGGCGAGTCAAGGCGTGAGTCACGGAAAAGAAAAGGAGCAAAGTCTAAACAATTGATTTCTGCAGCTAACATAAATCTTGGAAATCGAAACTTTATTCTAGCAAACCGACCGTCCTCCTTTTCGTCTTTTCTCCAGCTCAGCTAATGTGCTATTGGGTTATCTTACTCTTCCTTTATGTAACTCTGTGTCTGGATGAGAGAAATGTTTGTACTTATTTGTTGCTGTGCTTCGTTCTGCCTACTCTTCTGCCAACAGCAGCGCCAAATGAACACGATAAGTAAAGAAGAAATAATAAAGTTGTCGCCGTTGTTTGTTAAGAGAAGCACAACCTTTTCTTGTATAATATGGCTCGTGGCTGTCAGATACTGTGGAACGAAGACATTTCTTTCCTTCAATGCATTGAAATAACAAGCTTGTTCGTTTATGATCCCATACCTTTACGTTTACAATTTTCACCAAAAGTTGAATTTGTTAAGCCTATTAAAGGCAATAAGAAATTCAATGAGGAAACGTTGAGCAGGTATTGCGCACTTACCGAACGTGTACATACAGATAAGAGTGTTGTTGTGTGGTACAATTTTCGATCGTGTTCTGACCTGTCTCAGAGGCATTGAATTACATATTAAATACGGATTTAAGAACGCTTTTTTCTTCTCTCCCTACCACAGAGTTTTAAAGAGAATTGGAAAATGCCTGGAAGCAAAGACAACTACACGTTTCTTTTCCCTCAAAATGCGCTCAACTCTGGGCTCTTGCTCTGGTAGTGAATTGATGTTGTTGTTGCAGTGGTTTGTAAATACCTACTTTGATATCGCAACTTGCTCTGACTACACTGGAATCTACAAATTCTGTAATACATCATGTAGTACGATTGTCCTCGTTATAAAATAAAATGTTATGTCGGAGTTAAGTGAGATACCGATGAAATGGAAACTCGCCGAATTCCCCATTTTTTCTTCCAGCGATCACGAAAACCTTCCTTAAACGCGGTTTCTCCCCAAATACATAGTTACACATTCTGTGTTCTTGTACTGTAAAGAAAAAAGAAAAGTGAAAAGGCACTTCTCTATGTGTGTGTCAATACTTTCTTAACTGACTTTACATGAACACGACCCAGAAAGCAAAAAATCGGGATGTACTAAACCCCCTTTCACAACTTATTTCATTTCGTCGACTTTTTTCTTCAAGAGTTCTTTTCAAATAATTTTTTTCTTTGAGACCCATCTTGTAATATATTTAATGTGTTAGTTTCGGTGTGCTGTTTTCAACTAACTATAAAATGGTTCACTTTCTCTCTGTAAGAGTGGTATAACACAGCATTACACACATTTAACCACCAGCAACACTCCGCCTCTGCTTTTCATACAACTTCAAGTAACTGTGCTTTTACTAACAAAGTTAGTATTTCCTTTTTTGGTCTTCATCGCTTCAGTGGTTTTCAATTGAATTTTTCTTTTTCAACAATTCAGAACAAGTTGCAAAATGTAAGTGAGTAAGAACATAATAAATACTTTACACATACATGAGGCCCCCTTTACACTCCAAATCAAAACCAGGTATATGCATTCAACGCTTTCTGTTGTGCTAATGCGTTTTTGAACATTAAGTACGTTGTAAATTGAGAACATCAGAGTTTAGTAGGTAGAGGAACATTCATCGACAGGTACGCATCCGCTAAGAGGATCCTCTAGTTTAGTAGAGGAGGCAAAAAGTACTTACAACAACAGAACGAGCCAACCAAAAGAATACAAAGGAGTTGATTTTTTCCTTCAATTTAACCTACAAAAGATTGTATTTTCGTGGCCATTGTTAAAAAAGAAGACTTTCTTTTGTGTGCTATGACTAAACTAAACAAAATTCAACAGTGCAATAAGGACGGTGATACCCACGATCTTAGTACATAAGCAACTTTTTCATGTTCTTATTTATCCTCCGTAATGTAACAACAAGCCACACGGCTCTTTTCTATTGTGTTGTATGCTCTAGCTCTGCTCACTTTTCTCGTGCACAAGAATAAAGATCTCAGAAAAAGTTGTCGTACGAAAAGGCTTTTAAATATGTGCTAAAATTGTGTTTCCTTTCTTCGCCTTTTCCTTACTCATGAGTGCAGTGGAGGGCTGGTCGTTGGCCGTAGGAGAGAAAAATACTAATAAAGTGTACACGAGGGTTGCTCAAGTGGCGTGCGTCTACATTGTTTCTTGGCATCTTTATCACATCTCCTGAATGTTATGCACTGGCAAGAGTTGGGGAACAGTAAATAATAATATCTAATCTATATGAGCATCAGGAATGGAATTTGTCTATTTCTCATTCTCATCCTCACGGGAGAATATGACAAAAATATTCACCTTGTGAGAATGTGTCCAGGAGATTGTTGTAACGGCGTGCGTTGGTATTAAACAACACAAAACAAACCAAAAAGCATGCTCATTCATTTACTCATTCAATTCATTTTGAAAAGACACGATTTTTCGAGGGAGGGGAAGCAGAGGCAATAGAAGTTCCGGAAACGAGAGAAATTTCTCCAGACAAGCAAAACGGAAGGATAAAGGAAGTGGGAAACTATAATACGCTCATATTCATATGAATACGACTCGATGTTACCAAGTCTCTTTTTCATGTACACTGAGTAGTGTAGTAGTGGTGAATTGTGCTTACTCTGCCCTCCTTCGCTTTATCATAATAGTAATCATGATCATCGTAATATTTTATTGCAGACGTGCATATTACAACCAAAACTAACTGCGTTTAAAAAATGAAAGAGTATGGAAAGGAAAGACGCACACGTTACGTTGAACTTGCTGCTCGAGCATATCCTGTGATATTATTATGACTAGGAGCAAGTATCTTTTAGCAAATGAAAGAGGAAACAAGAAAAGAGGTGCGCTTTTCCATTTTCACTCTTCTCGCACTCTTCGCTTGGTCGGCTTTTGTTCATTCACTAATATTTAATGGCAAATCCGCGTGACTTTATAATAACGTACATGCCATTGAATTTAGTTTCATTCTCAACGTCTTGTATTTCGTCGCAGTAATGTTTGTAATGTTTCTTCAGTTCAGCCACGTACTTACGCAATGAGCGAATGAATAAGTGAAATTACACGGAGAGAAAGGAGAGTCGAAATCCAAATGATTTAACAAATTTTCGCATTTCATTTCTATAATAACAATAATAATAATAATGCATAAATGTAGATTGCATGTATGTAGTCCTTTCTCTGCCTTTTATTTGAAAGGAAGGCAATGAGCAAAAACTAGGGACGATTTTCCACCAACCGACCAACTGTTTTATCCTACGTGATGACAGTATCTCATGCTTGCTATTCCCTACCGTTTGTCCCTGTGTTTATTCCATTCGAAGGTTCTCTTCATGCTGCTGGAGGAAATTCTTTCACTCAGTTCAGTTCTCGTGAAATTTCGTCTTCTCTTTTCATTCTTACAAATGCACGTCTCACGGATGAACACGACAACGACGACATACTGCGTTTAGATTGTGTTTGATAATAATGGCGTTTACAGATATGACTATTATTACTGTTTGGAACAATGAATATTGCTGCATGGTTTCGGGCTGAGCAACATATTTTAGAAAATAGACAAAAGATGAAGAAAACGCACCTGGCACCCGACCATTCCCTCCTGGAGTCGTAATAAATCAGTGTGTGACCATGTGCTTCGGGACCAAGGCTCAACTTTCCGAAGGTCGGATGAGAAGTTAAAGTCTTGAATTTGATTATGGACAAACTTTCGTATATTCCAGGGCAGGTCGTTGTGCCTGAAAAAGACAAAAACAACACAAATATTACTTACTTGTCATCCTTACATTTAATTTACGAAAGAGAAGGAGAGGAATACAGAAAATAAAGAAAGTCTTTATCTTTTTTAGATCCAGTGGAGACCGGAGCAACACTCATAATTTTCCCATTTCACATCCACTTTCCTTCCCATCTGCTAGGAAGCTTTATTATTATTACTTAGCAAATGAATTATAACATTAATACAATTAACTTTTTCCGTTTGTTTGTGCTGATGATGCCGAGGGATTTATTTTAGAAACTGCCCACTCAGCAAACAACACACAATCACCATCATAATCATGCATGCAAGAACAAATCACTACTTCGCCTTGCAATTTATTTTACAAGTGCATTTGTTACGCATACAATTTAAAACAATTTAGTCAACTACCATTACTACATTACTACAGTTGCACAATGATGATGATTATGATTATGATGCTGATGTTGATGATGACACTGCACAATATCTTGCATCCTCCCTCACTTTTCCCCTTTCACCAATTCACTCTTTGTCTCTTTGTTCCCAAAAGATGAACCGAGTAAAAGCAGTTAAGGAAGGAGGAGGAGGAGATGGTGGAAAATATCTTTAAATTCTCAAAAACTTCTTCGCTCTCTGTCTCATGCTCATTACATTTCTTTAAGATTCTTGTGTAGTCAATGAATTACTCAAAATGACACCAAAACAGGCAACAGCCATAGATCGTCCATTACGCCTGCCTTTCACCCGCTTCTATCCTTTTCTCTTCTTTCTCTCTTCGTGCTATTCTCTCATGGGGATCGGTCTAACCCTCCACTTTCTTATGCCATATTATGCCGTGATAAACATTTCCTTCCCTGCAAAACTTCATAAAGTCCACTCCACGAGCCTTTTGCTCGCTTCTTTTCTCCCAGGAAGCGGGTACAAAATACGGTCCCATGATCAAATTGATAATCCAAACTTGAGAAATGCAAATTTTCATACAGCACTTTTGAAAAAGGGAAGGAATTGATACATGAATAATTTTGATAAACGCACTACAATAGTAAAGTTTTGAATACAATGTTAATGAGAAAAGCGTTTGAATGAAACTTCGTATGATATATAATGAGCTATATATTATGTTGAACTATAAAATGTGTTACTTATAAGTATACCGATGAGTAAGGTTACATTTTTGTGCCCTAGGGAGGGCACATCGATTTATGGTGTACGACTTGATTGTTTATAATTACTGCAAAAATGTAGAAAATAATCCAACTTCATAGAAACGGGTAATCACAACAATGTAGAAAAGGGTTCAAAGAAAGAATGTATTAGCCGATGGAGTTTGCACTCCTTCAGTCTGGTTTTGTTTTATGCGAATGGAATTCTCACTTAAGAATTATCATTTGGGGGCCTTATCAAAATCGTCGTATCAGATTTGACTTAGCACGCAAAATACAACGAGCTTGTCTATGCTAGCTACTGCAACCATAATAGAGACACACGCTTCGGTATTTTGCCTCTGAAAATTTTACTTATTATTGTTGTACACCCACAACCATACATCCGCCATTATTACGGCCAAGAACTGCATTTATTTTTTTCTCTGTATGGATTACACATAATAGCCTTACCGCTGTCGCTCGTTCTGTTGTTGCTGCCTCCCGCATACAAATTCTTCCTGAATTGAAATAAAATATTGCACCAGAGTTCGTTTAAATCGTTATGTACGCCTCCTATTATTGTGTGCATTCTATCTTGCCACCATTGCATTGCAGCCATGTGCTGACTTCAGTAATCAGAAGATTGAGATCTCTTTTTTTATCCCACGCTCATACAAAACACAGACAAAGTAATAATAATATCGTGTATGTAGATCCTAACAAATAGATGGTATATATTTGTGTTATGTTATGTAGCTTTGTATTATTATTATTATTGTCTGTTGGGCGCAAGCACATAAATATAAAGAAGGCAAGGCAATGTGCAATAACTTGGTTTCTAGTTCTCGTGCGGCTGGCTACTGATGCTGATCCTGATGATGCGATGGTGGCAGTGGCGGTGGAAAGCATGGCGTGGTGTGCGGTGGAAGTAATAGCGGTGGTCTTCTCTGCTCTAAATTGCACAAATCTCCTTTAATTATCTCCTTTTACTTCTCGGTTTTTGTGTTTGTTTTTGTCTTTGTATGTATAAGGCCGAACTGATGTTTTTATAGAAGACCATAAAAATAATAAAATTGTAGAATCATGTATTTCATTGCGAGAAATGACCATGGCTCTTTTGTGTAGGGAAACTGGGAAATAAGTTTTCAATGAATGAATAGCAATGTAGGATTTTGTCGAGATTGTTGTTGATGAAGATGAGAATGCAGTTGTAATGCCCATAATGATGCCTTTCCATTTAGAATGCTTTAATGCATTAATATGCATTCGGATGTTTGAACAAAAATTGTATAGTTTTATAATTATCTCTCCTCTATAATGCACACTTAGATTGTCGAAAGCAATTGAACTGGAGAATTCTGTTTAAATTTGTTTTCTAGATTTCAATTGAGATTTGGTGAAAGTGGATCATTCAATACCCTCATCTGTAGAAAATCCTTTTGATTGTGTACGTAAAAGTGTTTCATTGATTTTTTTAATCTACCGCATAACACAATCCTACTTACTTTATCCCCGTTTACATATATTCTCTAAGAGGAAGTAATGAAACGCATCTGCGTAGGGAGTGAAAGTAAACTAACCAAAGTACACCACATACCGAGACTCTCACTCACGCATATTGTAAACTACAGACTGTGCGTCTGCAAACCGAGAGCTAGAATCTTGTGAAAACAGAAACCCACAGACTCATATATCATAAAAAGATGTGTTCATTATCACGACAGGTGCATACTCATGCTAAACATGAGAAAACCATTAAGCTGGAAACATAATAACATGTACTTGGAATATACTGTTTAAGATTTAGCTTTGAGATACATTATACCATTCTACCGCTTTCATAAACATTTAAACTAGTTATTCGTGAAAGGTAGTGTTAACTGCTTAGTCATTGTACTGCAATCTGTCAAATGAAAAAATACCACAAAAACTCACACTTCTCTAACGGTGCACAAAAACACAACGATGCCCACAAAGTGGAAAATACAAAAGAGCCTATTTTTTCCAAATCCGCTTTATTTTTATGCAGTCCAGCGAAAGACTGTCTGGGCAGTGGTAGTGGCTCACTTAGCAGCTTCCGTTCTTTTTTAGAGTGACTTGGCAGCTTTTACAAAAAAATGCATGTTTTTGTGCAAAGCTTTCTTTGTTAGAGAACGACGGTCTGTCTGTTGGCCACACACATTGGTGTTGTGTGATAGCGTAGTATTACATTATACTGCATACTATTCAAATGTGTATTTAATGTTTTTGTGCGTTTAAGAAAGAAAGGAAAGGAAATGTTTTTGGGTGGCATGAGATACTTGAGGCAAAAAATGGTTACTTAAAACCTGAAACTGTTCTTTCGAGCGATATATAGTTTATCAAATTGATATGAAAGAAGAGATTTGCAAAAACTAAAATCGGACACTCTCTTTCTCCGCTAAACCGAAGATTCGGAAAATGTCAGCACGAATGAATATTTTCTATACTTAAATATCAGGAGAAAAGCTTTAAGGTAAATAATTTTGTATTGAGTATTGATGAGTCAACAGAGTGTATACAATTATACACAGGGCTAGCTTACGACGTATTCAATCATCCTCGCGCCACGCAATATACATTACGTTGCTAAATTTAGAGCATATATATTTTATTATATGCAATGAAAAAAGAGTTGAATTGAAATCCTTTAAAAGTGGTAATTTCATTTTAAAAAGTAATTTTGTATTTTAATTTAAATGGCTCGCATCCCGACGTAACAAGTCTTATGAAAATTCTGCATTGCAAACTACTTGAAATAATCTAGTTTAAAAACTTTTATTCCGCTTTTCAACATTAATATTTTTGAAATTTCATTTTCTTCTATTTCAAGTTTTTTTGGGTTCTCTAAAAGAAATGATTATCTTTTTTCACAATGCTCATAAACTTCAATAAGACTTTAATGAATTGACTTTTTAGTAAGTTTACAAAGTTATATGAAACAATCTTTTTTGTCGGATCAGCTTACCAGGTAAAGACGCAATATTATCATACGTGGGGATCATTTGTGGAAACAATGAAGTTTCAAAACAATGAGCATAAAGCGCATTAGTCGCATAAGGGGCCTTCGTGTGGTTGTGAGCATTTAATACACTTTCATCGTTATTATCGGTATCACAGGAAAAAGGAGGGAGGATGTTTCAAAATAAGTTAAATTATTTTTTCACTCCCCCGTGCTTTCTCGCCTCTTATTTTTGCGTCACGGTGATGTATTTCAGAGGCTGAAAAGAAGAATTTTAAAAAAAGTTGTGGTATTAGAGAGGGATACAAAAATAATTTTGGTGATGATGGCCTTACTATCATAGTCAGATGTGGCGTAATTCCTTTACTTTTCACTTCCCTTCTTAGAATACCTCCTATTTTTTGTTGTCAAGAAGGGTCACAGGGATAACTTCTACTTTACACCATCCCACCATAGAAAAGTAACGAGAAAACTTTTTTCCTTCCGCCAAGCAAGTCAAGTCAAACACTTAATCACTAAAAATATCATCCTAAGAATTTGCTCTATGTTGTAGTATAGTTTCAAGCAAAATAAATTTGTGTAGTATTTTTTCCATTTGTCAGTAGCGGATGTGCTTTTTTGCGCTTGACAGTAATTAATATTGTAGATAGAAAATACAAGGCCAGACGAAATAGCATAGGATTCTGTTATAACAAAATTGTCAAAAAAGTCTACTCAGAAATTATTTATCTTGCTGAGAGAAGATGTCCATGGTCAAACGTAGGAGTGGAGGGGAATGCGAGAAAATACCTAAATATTATATAGAGACAGTATAGAGAAGATTTCATGTATGCTGTTGATGGCGATGATATATTATTCAATTTTTGTCTTAGAAATACATAATAGATACAAGACCCGAATCTTGCTTAACGAAACAAGTTAATTGTGTATTTCTGAACATGTACATTTCCCCATAAATTTTCCGCACGCTCCCTATCTGTCAATTTTATCCTTTACTATGATGAGTTCAAGGCCTTGCGTCAAGATTGTCTTAATTCATTACATTTCATCTTATTTTTGTATACTTGACAAAATCGTCATATTCTTTGCATACAATTTCGATATCTGCTCAAAATATTGTTAATATGCCTTGATGATTTAGTCGAATCTCAACTCTAGTTAAGGTTTACTACTACGTTGCTGTTAGTGCTGTCCATAAGGTTGAAGTAAAATTAATGTAAAAAAAAGAACCATCCCTTCAACTAATTAACCACCAGTATTATCAGGGCAATGATAATGTAGTGTGTAATTAATAAATATTGTGCACATGAAATTGCGTAGTTTCTACAGCTTTTCATCTCACTCGGTGATCCGACTAGGAAAACAAAATATTTGTTCTTGCTTGCCCCAGTGAGCATTAGCAGAAGCAAAAGAGAAAGAAAAGGAAGAATGCATGCATTTAGCATGTACACACAACAAAAGCAGAGTGGATTAAATATTTGGCGGAATAAAGCACGAATCTTCTTTCCTTGTCCGGGAACGTAACTGACACAAAATTTCACTCCTGCTTCTGTATAGTGGTACTGTACAATACTATTTTAAGATGGAAAAACTTTTCCTCTATGCTATTTCCAATTCCAATATGTAGACAAAACAAGTTATTTGAGTTATTGTTTGCTCAACCTGAATGGAATGTTCGGACAAGAAGGCTAATTTTTGGAGTTCTGAATGGGTACGGTACTTGTAGTTGTACTTTTTGAAAACTTTCAGTTAGAAAATAGTAGCAGCACAAGCCTGCTTAGGTATGTATCAACGTCATCACGCGGAGAATCTGAAAATTGGAAAAGTACAGAGAATAGGAAATGAAGTAATCAAAATTTTCGGGTCAAACTTTCGTGGTAATACGATTTACTATTCGCTTTGGAACGCAATCAGTTTATTTCTTCAACGGAATGTTCGTAACAAATGCACAAATGCCGGGGACACCCATACATAAAATAGCACAGAAATAATTGATGCTTTGTACTGTAAGTAGTAAGTAGTAGTAATACTCTATTTCATACTTTAAAATTAGTTTTATGGAGGATGTGCTACCGAATGAATTTGTTTCAGACAAAACTTGGTGAAGTAATCATTAACAGGATGTGGTTAAATATTTTTGTCGATGCTTAAAATATTTTCCTTTAATAGAAACGATAATGTAACCAATATCTGAAAAATTCGACGTATGACGCAGTCATTCGGCCTCCGCGTAGGTAACATAACATTCTATTTTTGTACACAGGCACACTGTTTGCGATATTTGGGGGAAAAATTTTTAGAGCGAGAAAAGTTGAAAATTGAATAACAGTGTTTATTTGCGTGGACTCATTGACTGATTAAATTTAAACATTGAACGTTTGTCTAGTATAGGTACTAAGTAAATTTCACCGTTGTGAACTGAGTGTTTAATAAAGCGTACTCTTCGGCTGATTGATTATAAAATGAGCTGGACGATGATTTTTGCGGGTTGGCCTTTAAATTCATTAATTTTGCTGCTGATTCTCCTTCAACTTTGCCCTTCCCATGCATCACCGGTAATTTAAAAATGATAAAGTTTTACTAAAATTTTAATGGATATTTCTAACATCATTCTGATTCCTTGTTGCAGTTGCAGTACGAGAACGACGACTTTTATAGGTATAATAACGATAACGGTTTAATTAACGAGAGCGACAATCCCTCTACCAAAAGAGATGAACGAATGGTTTGTTTCTTCTATTGGATACTGACCGGAACCTGCTAGTACTATAATTAAATTATCTTTGCTACAGATCTCTATTTTAAGGACAATTAAAAATACATAAAGTTAAAATATATTTTCTACTTCGACCCCACAGGCAATCTTTGCCACAAAAAATAAAAAACTTGGTTGGTACTTGGTACTACATTTTCATGTAAAAATTATGATTGAATTACTCTGAAAAGAGGCGTTCTTGTTCTTCATTCGCATTCAATTTTAACAATGATTTCTCCGATACGACGAATTCCATCGCGTCCTTTAATAATTTTTACGACTCGCTTTAACAAAACGACATGACATTATAATGGCATGAGCCATCATCATCAATTTCATCTTTTAGCTGACAACACCACTCCAAAACAATTTCCAACTCCGGTGTAATCAAGCACCGTGTGGGTTTATAACGCATCGCATATCCGCATTCACATCAGTCGTTCGTAATTCCAATTCTACAAGTTCATCATTAAAACAACATCTGCGGTACTATTTTCCACATTCATCCTCATAATCATCACGGGCTACATGTTATACCATTCTCCGCATATTATTAATCCAGCAAAGTAAAGTGTAACGCTAGCTTTGTTCTACAACGGAAAGACGTTCATTAGTACACACTTATTTTATGTACGACGTACGTAATCAATTGCCAACACAAATGCCAGAAAATGATTTGCTTTTTCCTTGCTCTTTCACAAGTGTACCAGCGCAGCGGCTGAGCTGAATTGAACAAGAGAGTTTCAAGTTTTACGCAGTTTTGTTCAAACTATGTCTGTATATTATGTACGTGTATTAAATATAAATATCTAAATATTACGAGTTTCCCGATATATTTAGTGTACAATATAATGTGCCTACATTGAATTAACGGATGAAAGTTATGAAAAGTTTATTGTTATACACGAGTGGCATCGGCACATATATAATATCATTATAGGGTGCGATGCTTGACTTGTCTCAAGTGGAGAGAGAGACTGTGCGTATACCTATTGTGTTAGAAAGAAGTGGAATGCCTTGAAATGATCATAATAAAAGTTGGTCATGACGATGATTAGAACTGAATATGCATGTCATTTCATGAGATTTCCACATCTCCTTCCGTCCCATTTGCTCTCACCATTCCCTTATATGCAGAGACAGCTTCAACTCTTCCTTTCCTTCCTATTCTAGTTTTACGCGTTTCGCTTTCATTTTTGCAAATGTACAAAAATCCCTTTCTCTCAGTTTGTGTGAGTGTTGTGTTTTAAATAAATATGCAAAGTTTGAATTTCAAAAGAGACTGAGTGAATGAATGAATATAGGTACAGGCTAGATGCATTTAAGCGCTCCACATTTTACACGGTCCCATCCACAATGTCATTTTGATAATTTTCGTCATTGTTGTAATTCAACGTGATGTGATGATGATGACAGTGGAAAAAGGATGCGAGCTCGGCGTGGATGCCAATTCTTTCATGGAAGTGTCATTCATTACGTACTGCGGAAGGATGAGAAAGAACGAAAACACGGAGAAATAAAGCAAACTTCACTGCTTCTCTATTCAATTCGTTGGTCGTTGTAGAGGCTGGAGAAGTGGTTGCTGTAGCCAGCTGGAACACTTAGAGTACTACCAGAAGATATTGTAATAATGGTTCGTATATTCACACTGTCATCATATTTTTATTGGCATTAATATTGTAGCTGGGTGTGCAGGAAATAAAGTAGCGCTTAGGTAGTTTTCTTTGTCTATTAACTAGTGCAGCACCAGCAACGAGCCATGTCGGTCGGCAGCTACTTTTTGAAAGAAGATTACAAGACTTGTCGCTGCACAATGCGTTATTCGAATAGGTGGAATTAAACCTGTCAGTCAAGCCAAGTTTAATATTAAATACTGTTCACTCATGGAACTCTTACTATTATTATCCCTTAAGTATTATACAATCACCACCAACAATAATCATAGAAATGTTGTAGTGCAGTGGCCAGAAATACTAATACACAGTTACATACAGCAACCCACCATTCAATTTTCATTTCCACTGTGTGTGCTGTTCTGCTGTTGTTGAGCAAACACATCATTTCAAACTCTGAAATATTTTCTTACATATCAAATTCATGTACTAAGTATAAAACATTTCAATTTCTTCTATGGTGGCGTTTTCTCTTTAATCCATTCCTACAAGCAGACAAGACGTGAACAGGTTTTAATATCCTGAATTCACCATCATTCTCGTCTTCATCGTCGTCCTCGTACTAAAGAACGACAAACTTTTTCATAAAAGAGTCATATACTTGTCAAAAGTGTATTCTGGCCAAATTGGTTGGAGGGTAACAACGAAGAAACGATGAAAAAGGCATGATGATAGCATCATTATTTACCAGATGAAAGTTCGTTGTCATCAATTTCCTTAAGAAACTATGTAACCTGGTTGTTTGTTCGGAGCGACGACGTTGGTCTGTCTGTGTATATCAAATATCGACTCTGGAAAGAGACACGACGTTGCATGTTGGCTGTTGATGATGACTCGAAAAAATGACTTTCTTATTACCACCTCGTTCCACCCACTTGACTAAGGATTAGGAATTATGTAGGACATGAAATCGTTGTGAAGAAGAAACAGAATCGTGTTGGACATGGAAGCGGAGCGCTTTTTTGAAACACGATCTTTATCTCTTTATTTAGTAGCTTTTTACTTTTTTCTTTATTATCGTTTAAATATTTATATGGATGCATGATCCACAGCACACCGGAACGTCTGGGGAGCCCGAGAAAAGAAAGAGGAAGCAGAAGGAAATGGGACTGACTGACACTATGACACTCTTTGAGTTGCTGAAAATGTGTGTGATTGAGTGAGTAAACATTTTCTGTGCAAACACCTGTCAGCCCACCTTCTTAAGCCCTTGGCAATTCAATTTATGTTTTGTAGGCTCAATGGAATTGATATGTTTACTTGTTACTTGCTCCCATCAAAATAATTTTTCTTCTAGTTTGTTGCAACTTATTTAACAACTTTCTACCTATTCTTCCCCATCAACACATGACACTCACATTACACAAGGAAAATTGCTCCTGCATACTTTACGAAGAGAAAGTTGTGTGCATTCAGGATAACGCACTCAGGTTTCTGAAATACGTACGTATATTTAGCTATGTAATACTGTCTGAGAACTTTTTCATTTTGGAGGCATTTAGAGTTATGTATGCATCATGGTTGGGTGACGATGTTTAGAAGAGCGAGCGAGAAAATAAGACTGCCGAAAATCACTAATAATAATATAGACATTTTTTACAATAGATTCATACGAGATAAACTTGTTCTTTCACATGTCATCATCATCGCCAACTTATCACCACAAACTAGGTTGGAATTACTTTAGAATGCATGGCACACAAGAAAGTTTACTTTCTTTTTAACAAATTCATTTACCTGTTACAACCAGCGCGCTTTTCATCTCATCCCACACAATAAATGTTGAGAGGTTTGTCTTACGTAACGGAACATAAATATTTATATTCGGAATGGACCTAATTTTTTGCAAACAAGTGTGTTACCTAACTCACTTTTACATGTTGAAACAGTTTTTTTTTGTGCACAACATAGTAAACCATTGATATTACAACTTTTTCAAAAGTTTCTTCCTTGCCCTAATTCAGTCAGTACAGCATTGCTTGTGATGTCAATCTCTCAGTGTAGCGTAGGTATACAATGTAGATGATGGCTTCACTCAGCAGTTCCATGCTTTTGGATGTTCAAACAAGTTTAAACCTGCATATTATTTTATTACGCGTATCTTATTATTCCTATATGATTATTATTATTACATGCAGATAATCATAAAATAGCGTGTCAATCTAAATTAATAGAAAAACTTTTCTCTCTCTCGTCCAGAATATGCACGTTGCGAGATGAAATGAGCTGTATATTTGAAAGGAAACTTAACTCATAATACATACCAGAACATTGTCAGCTGCCTGCCTGGCTCACATCAAAAAACCTATTTTGTATGATTATCTAAATGTGGTGGTGATGAAAACTTTCCCTACTTTGCACTTGTATTTCTTGTATCTGCACGTCACGTGGACGTTGACACACTTCCAGAACAGAAATGTTCCTTGTATTTCTCAAGACACGTGAAATAGGAATGGTATTAATTTGGGTATGTGGACGGTGCGCAGAGGTTGCAAAGTTCGTTTGTGCGTAAAATTAAACGTGAGCTACTATCTACTATCTTCAACTCGGTGAACCTTGACTTACACGAGGAAATATTTAATCTGTGGAACCCAGCGGGAGCCAATATAATTGTTTTCGGTTCCCTCTTTATTATAGTTTGGCATGCAAAAATTGACATAGAGCGCAAATTCACAAATGGAAAAGACATTCCGTTGCACTGTTATCGTAAAAGGTTTATTTTGGGAAAGGAAGTGGAATGAGAAAAGTAAATAAAAGAACCGATCCCGACTTTGATTAACACTGACAAAGAAAGGGAAAAGACAATAATTGGATTGGGACTTATTGGTACCCAACGTGTAAAACTATCCACAGGGTGCCTAATCGGAAATTGTCTGTCTAGGTTTGGTTAGAATCTTGTGTTGTGTGAGACAGTTGAACCAAAAATAAGTTTAGAGGTACGAGTCTGCGAGCATTTCTCGTCTGTTGGGTCATACAGTCAACCAGCGAGTCTCACAGAGATGCATTATTGATGTATGTAGTTAGTTATTTTATTATTTCATTTCCTGAAACTTGATTAGATCTTTAGGTACTAAAATTCACATTACTCAAACCACAAAATGAAAGAGAACAAGTGAAATAAAATTCTTGTCATCATTACTGCTTCGTATTCAAATAATGTTATTTGATTCTTTTTCCGATCTAGTGTGTTTTGCCCTCTACAAAACCTGTGGACTTACAGGAATACGTGATTAGCCAACGCTATATATAGTTTGTCGTAAAATACTGAACAACAACAAATTCCACAATAAATAAACAAAATAGATAACAGCTCGGAGATTGTCATAGATTATGTGTATGCACTGTGCTCAACCATACTTATTATCTCATTAGCGGATTACATCCTTTTGAATACGTCGGGGAAGAAGAATTTTGGCACTCTTCCAAATAAAGTACGCATGACGGAGATGTATTTTGCCGGCAATAAAAAAGTACTTTAACTAACTAATAACCGTGAGCTTTAACAAAATCAACAGATTCTAGCTAATAAGTAAACTATGACTTTTTATCAACTTACAAACATTACATGGATAAACCTCAAAATCCTAATTTGCCAAAATGAAAAATAAATTTTCCTTTTAAAAAGTGAAAGTATGTAATCCAATCGAAAGCTGAAGCGGGTCGGTTACCAGTTTTTAGACCTGAAATATGGCAACAAATTACGGAAGTAGAACCGGGACCGAGATGATGGGAAAACAGGAACAGCCATTCAAAAACAGGAGAAAATGATATGGCTCGCAATTTGTAATCTCGATGAAGTTCATTAAGCACGGGGAAAGTACATCATCAAATTAATGGCTTCTTCTGTGATTACATAATGACCTCTGGTAGAACTACATAGATACAAGCATGTGAGAGTCTAAAACAGAATTGCCCCCAGAGAACGTCTCATTGCAATTTGCAATGTAGTTGCACTCCACCTCCCTTTCTCGTTCCTGTGGGAGTTTTTCTCGTGGCATTTTTTTATTTCATTTCATAAGTATAACTTTCTGTATAATATACCATTCGAAAATTAACTGCCCAAAATTGATGAGGTTCGCTCATGTTCATACAGAGCCAGAACCAGTGCTCAATCTGTATATCGATATAACTTTTTACTGGCTCGGTCATAACCGAGAGGAAACCTAGTTCATAACACTACTCCATAAGCAAGTACTGCTGTGCACGAATATTCCCTTGGCGCTACTGTGACTATGCTGCTACCACTGCGCAATTCACTTTTTTATTTCATGAACAGGAAAGAATGAAAAATTGGTTATATTAGTTCGACATTGGTTACACCGAGATAAAAGTGTGCGGTGAAAGGGAAGAGAAAAGATCAAAAACACATTCACTATGTGTGTGGCTTGTCCCACCCAATTCATCATTTTAAGATGTTCTTTACCGACTGCACAGCTACTTTTATGTCCTTTTCCTCCATCTACTACCACTTTCACCAATCAAACAAGAGGCTTAGTATTTTTATATCAAACTCAACTTACTCAAAACTCTCAAGTCATTCTGGTGAAATTGGACGGTGTAAAACTGTAAAAGGGACGCGTTCAGACAAAGATGATTTTTACGAGAAACCATTACATCGTCATCGTACAGCCAGTAATCTAGCCATTACACGTTAGATATCAAAATCAGACAACTGGTGAGATACAAGGATAGTACAGTGTGTAACAATAAGCAAGTTGGAACAAATTCATATATCTTCAGCCGTCACCCTTTTTTACCGTTTTCATGGAATAGATAAGCTGTAAGGTCGTAATTTGAACTGCAATGCACTACAAGAGCATAACAGTCATAAAAACTGGTGGAATGAGTGCTGTGCTGGAGAGCGAGCGAAACTAGAGGACGATGTACTCGAGGTCTTAAAAATTCCACAATGGCTAAGAAAACTCCATTCAAACCTTTCCTAGTTCGTGTGTCGTTTTCACGTATTGTTCCACAGAGACGACTGACTGAGAGATGAAGCCTTCATGCGTCTTCCGGTTTGCTTTCTCCAGTTTCTATTTGCACACCTGTCATGCCAATCTGCCAAAAAGGAACTGCCTACATTCAACTCTGATGAAAGCATCGATATAGTGAAGGTTCCCTGTTATTTTTAGAGAATACCCTCAGAGAACAAAAGATTGATTTACGGTAGATGAATCGAATGCTGTGACGTCTAAATAAAAGATATTTTTCTATTCCTGCCAATTTTGTTGATGAGAAAAATTTTCTGATGTGCTTTTCCATCTTCCATCAACATCATCGTCTTGACGTTATAAACATTAAACCCATGATGATGTTGTACTCATACTCATTGACTTTGGTACAGTTAACCTCAATAAATGTCAGTAAGTAGTAAACACTCGAAATAGCTACAAAAATAAAATTGCCTATTAGTAATTAAAACTCAGACTCCTCATACTTTTCACTGCGTCCACCTACCTTAAGAATTTATGGGAAAACTTCGTAAATGGCGTTGGCTCCAGTGATATAGATAAATATTAATTTATTAATGCGACTGTTACAGTAATAGAAAAGAGAAAATGGGAACGCTCGCACTTAACATTTCGTAATTACCACTTTATTTCAGCAACATTACTACACTAGACTATACTTTTTCCAGTTGGACCTACTTCCTCGGGAATCATTATTATGATTATTATTAGTATTATGGGCCATCATGAGTAGATTTTAAGTACACCATTTTGTGCAGAAACACCAGGATAGGAAATGGGTTTGAATCCGGGGTTAGTGATAGCAATAATACAAATCTAGTGGAAGTGAACCGTTTTGCTCGCACTTTCTCTGTTCTGTTGTTCACACACAGTGGATTTTTTAATACATACACTAGGATGCTTGGATTGGCAATACAACAAGCAATGGTCAGGCACATGGTTTAGTTTAGGCAGGAGTAGGAAAGTTTGGTTTAGTAGATAGCTTGACTTGAATCAAAAAGCTCCCCTTGGAGTAAGTAGACATCATAAGAAAAATGAGGTCACACAAAATATGGGAACGTTTTGTTTTGTTGGGCCTTGCTCTGTTGTATTCTGCTCTACCGTCTTAATAAAAAATTACGACGAGTTATTTTTCTCATACCATTCAGAACAACACATACTTAAGGAACATGACTTTTGAATTGGACTTGGTACACTACATGAAGAAAAAGGCAGTAGTGGATGGAACTGGAATAAATGGGATATGAAGGCATACAAATTCCTGGAACGGGCGCGGCCTTGCCCCTGTGTTTATGAGAGTCTGACTTGAGTCTTTATTTGTGCCATTGTCTTACTGCTCCTGCAGTTAAAAATGGCAATGCACCAAACAAAGAAATTTTTATATTCTAGGCGACGTTGCCGTGATATCGTGTGCATAGATAAGATAATTCTACTTGTTCAGAACAAGAGTCTCTTCACTTCACTAAAGAGAATGGGCAGAAGCGTGAATTTTATCCATTTGACCGGATGACTCTAAAGTAAGTTTGTACAAAAGAAAAGATAGCGAGTCTTTGGAACCTTCTCTGCTTGCACTGCATGCGTGAGATTCTTGATTACAAGAACACTTTCACCGCTCCCAACCAACGTTGTCCTTAAGTCCAGTTCAGTCCATGTGCACAACGTGCCAGAAGCCATTCTAAACACATTATTATACCATACCTATGTACTTGTTTGTACTTACTGCAGAAAATGAGAGCTCCCAAGAAAATGTTCATCGAGGGAAAGATGACGACGACCACCACCGTAGGACGAGAAAGAAAGAGAAAAAACGAACGAACAAGATGTACTGCCACTAGGCGATATAGAGAGTTGACTCGAGTAAAAAGTAACGAGCCCAGCAGGGCATCTCTGGAGGATGGACCCTAAGTGATTAATGTATACCGTCGACATAATTACTAGCCTCTGAGCATTTCAACTTGAACTAGAAAAAGGGAGTTAAATACAGCTGGTGTGTACAAGTGTGTGGCTGCGTGTGCATGTTCACGATACGGAACACACCATGAAGAGAAAATTCCTTCAGCCAACCGACCAAAGTACCTTCAAAGAGAATACCATACCTTACAGAATTTGTGTTATCTGGCAGGGTATTAGTTGCATCATACACACACACGTTTTTATTTGAAACACATACACCCACGGACGAAGGGATAATATGGAAGGTATGTACGTGTCCCTGCTTCCTACTCTCTTTTCTCTGGACTCTGCTTTCCTTCCACTTTCTCCTGATGGCTCACTCTCGCTCACATACAATGTGCTGCCTACTCGTTTCTTTGTTAGAGATGTAGTTGCGATATAGAAAGGGCGACCATCCAACTCACTTCTGTACTGCAAGATTGTAGAGACTATTAGAGTGCTCCCTTGCTTTGGCTTACTCACTACGCACGTCCCTTTCCATTCACTGCATTTTCGGCCAACTCTTTTATTTGGGATTTTTCTTCCTGAAAAACAAACTTTTCCAATCTAGCATTTTTGGCCCATTTTGTTTTGCTAGTTTTGCCTGTCCAAATAATATGCTGATATTAAATATCCAACAGTTTCGCTCAATGTTACACAGTACTTTAACAAAACCGATCTTTTGACTTGCGGAATAGAAAAGAGGAAAAATGTGAATTTCTCGGTTTTTTGGTTTTCTTTGTTTATGTTGTTGATTCTAGCGACAGAGCAGAAAAATTGAGAGATTCTCTTTCAACAGCAGGTCTGCCTGCGTGTGTACTTTGGCAACTGTCAGAGGTGCATATTGTGTATAAACAGTAATAAAATAAAATAAAAACTTACATTCTGACCGACTAATATCTACATACAGCGAGTCTCTACTCGCTTCACTGCAGATTCAGCAAAAAATCGTGGCCACATGGCGTACTTCACCATTATGGACTCTTAACTTTCATACTTGCTGTTTAAAGATACTTACATCTATTTTGAAAAAAAATAAGTTATAGCCAAATAAATATCTACACAAACAAAAAATAGGCACATACAGACACACACGCGACGGCACAAATTGCCACAATCCGTTCCACTTCCAGCATGCTCATTTAAGAAAAGGATGTGAGCAAGCACATATGTACTAATGCTTGATGTCTCCATATCTGTTAACTCTTTTTCTATTCTTTCCGATGTAACTTAACTTTGTATAGATATATAAAGTGCTTATTTTATGTTTTAGGTGGTCACGAGGGTAGTGATTTTTATGTATTAAATCTGTCCTCTGTGGACTCTGTTCGTTGAATAAAAACAAGAGGAAAAATGCGAGCACACTTTGCCTGCTTGTCTACAGGCTCCAATCTACTCAAATTCAAGAAATCCTTTTTGGAAATATGTTCATGGTGGGAGCTTAAGATGAATAAAAATAAAACAAATGGTCAAAAGGGGTAAAACCTCAGGCAAGCTTTTCATTCCACAAAATGAAGTAGAAAACATGTAGGGAGGGAAGGATCATATTTCATTTCAATTGCTTTGAGCTGATTATTTTGAATTGTTACAATGCAATAGAAGTTACACGAAACATTCCGCGAAATCTCATTCACAATTCATCTAAATTTGGATAATGCACACAAAATTATTTATGGTGTACGAACTTCATTTGCAAAGTGAATGCACATAAAGTCATGATCTATGCCCAGGATTTAATTTCCGTGAGGGTTTGTGTTGCCTTCCGGCTGTTTGGACAAATACTTCCATTACGTAACGCACATAACGAAAGTAACTAAACACAATTCAGTGGTCAAGTAAATCTGTGGAAAAACAATATGTGCAAAACGAAAGGATAAATCCCTTGTGCTTATATTACACAAATCAGCATTGAAAGCACATATCTAGCGGTTTTTGCTGCACTTTCTTTATAATGTTTATAAACGTATGCACTAGTCACAACCGGTGGACTTGTTAATTCCAAACAAATAAATATCTTTGCAGGAGAAATAAAATAGTAAATAGTTCTGTCTGACATAATACATTTTCGAGAAAAAGAAAATCTTGCAACAACTCACGAATTTTTGAAAGACAACGACTGGTCTCATACTCGCTTTATGAATGAATAATCATTCTCCCAAAAAAGTGTTTTCTTTACGCTGAGAAATTCAGTTTGTCATCTATTTTGCGACGGCAATGAATAAGAGCGGACGAAAGCAAAAATGTAGCTCTGTTCTGTGGTGAAAGATGATTTACCAGCATTTTACCCTCGGTACTACCATCACCACCATTCTCGTCATGTCATTCTAGATAAAATGTGCAAACGAAACTGAATAACATAACTCTTCTGTCGTCCGCCCGCTATGCAAAAATGAAATGTGTAAGTAATACATGTTAATAAAATGGAAAACCGAGTATTTTTATAGCGAACTCGGGCCACTTACATATTTATATTTCGAGATGTATCCGAAACCAAACTCGAGTTCTTCAAAATGTTAGTTAGGTTACGTGGAGTTGAGTTCGAGCAAAGCACATGATTTCCCAGGGGTAAAAGCTTAGTGTACAATTACACAAAAACAGTCGTATGAAATGTGTATCTTATGTAGAAATGCACAAATGTGAGACAATGCAAACTGCAAACCGCTTTTCTCCATGAGCTTTTTTTTCGCTGCTTTTCCTGACCGGGTCTTAGGAAAGTGGTACATGTGCGCCATCAAATAAGGACATACTATTATCAAATGTGTAGGTAATGTGCAGTATAGCTTAGTCATCAAAGGAACCCAGTGGTGTTTCGGTTTCAAAAGATTCTGTGTTACTTAACTATGAAAAATAAATAAATGTGCACATGATATTACGTTATATTGTCGAAACGCAGAAACAGACCAATACACTCAATTCAAAAACTTGTATCTGTTTCTGACTAAAGAGAGAATGAAAAGAAAATAAAGCACATTGAAACAAAGGGAGCAACACAAACAAATACAAAGAGTGAACAACAATAATAAGCATAAAGCTCTACTCTTTCGCGATTTTAATGTACGGGCGGGCCCACATTAACGGTAGCGAGTAACCAACAAAAACAGTAATGTTTTCTAACTGAAATGAGCAGAGCGGAGGAGAGAATGAACATACGTGGGAAGGAATGCATTATGTAAACTAAAATAATAAAAGAGTTTCCATTCTACATGTTTATGATGGTATTATACTGTGAGCAGAGGAAGAGAAAAAGTAGATCATTGGAGCACTAGGAAAGTTGTCGGAAAACGTTGAAAACATTTCCGTTGTACATTCTGAAAGTACCAGATATACCCTGTTCTGTTACTCGTATTTTTTCTATTCATTATTACCTTTTGAGTACAAAATGGCAATGAAAACATGAATATTGGGTGTGAAATTAATTACACTGTAGTGAAGAAATGTTTCAGAAAAGGACAATAGTTGATGGACAACAAAATTCAGTTGATATATTTAAAAGAGAAAGAATTCAATAGTCACTCACCCATCAATCAGTGGAACCTCTCGGAGAATTTTCTGCACTGCGGTGAGCCTCTCGGCTGGAGAGGCAATGAAATCTTCCATTATGGCCAAGGGGACTCCGACGCCCACGCCCACAATGGCGGCAAGGATGAGGACACAACAAACAAAGCACCAGTGTCTCATTTTTAAGTCAACTCCTTAAAAATACAAAACAAACAACATAATTTTATTAAATTTAATTAATGTGTTTTTTAGTTTCAGTATTTACTTATTATTTTTTATAATTTTATTTCGCATAGTTTAAAACTCAATCAGTAGTGTTAGAAAGCTGACTGTACAACTTGTTTGTTTAAAGTAGAGAACCGGAAATGAAGTACCTAAACAATACACTTTACACTTTATGCTGACAACGTATGGGCAAAGTAGCATTTCTTTCCTTCCTCCGTAATTATGATAATGACAATGACTCCGTTGACAGTTGATATTGCAATGGTGTTGACAGTAATTCAGACAGCTGTAACTTTTTCAAGACATTCAGAGCACAGCAGCAGAGAATGTTCGCTGTGAAATAAGTAAGTTCACGCGTGCCCTCCTTCTCCTCCTCCCTCTTTTTCAGTCTAATTCTCCGTTGAGAAGATCTTCATGTTAGCCTAGAGAACACTCGACTTTGTTTCAAGTGGAATTTTCTGTCTGCTTGTTTGGAGTTGCTACTGTTTATTACTTTTAGCGGTTATTCTTCTCCTTGCACACACTCATGCACGTTGACACAGTCACAGTGAGCCAGAGTCTGTAAGCGATGTCTCAAGTGTTTGCAGTTTTTGTAAGCCTCCAAAGTACATTACGTACTTAAATAAAGGGAGTGACTGAAGAGAACGGTGAAAGCGAGACGAGGCAGAAGATCAACCGACTTTCTCTTATTCCTTCTCTCTCCTCTGATACTCAACTCGGATCTATTGTTAGTCACGACGGCAATCATTTTACCGAGTTTAAAACCGTGGAGCAAAGCAAGCATGTTCTCTCCTCTCATGATTTTTGCAAGCTTTCGTACTTTTCCTTTTCCCTTAACCTACATTTGCTACCAACCATGTTGAACCGAGCCGAGGGAATTCCGTTGCTGCATCCATCGATAAAATGTATATAGATACCGATCTGATGTATTAAATAACTCCAGTTTCTACATACAACAAAGATGTTATAAGAAGATTATAGTTTGAGATAGCTACAATTGAGCAAACCGAGCTATCAAATCGATAAGGCAAATAAGTAAGTTAACAATCAAATGAAATGCACGCATCCGTGGTAGCGGCATGTTGCAAAATGCCTTTTTATGTCGAAGAAATAAAGTGGCCAATCTAAAGGCTTTTCTTTTTTGCGTGCAAAATAGCCCTTCGTGTGAAATATCTATTAGCAATAATGAGAATCCTGAGTAAATAGAAAGTTCTCGTTACCACTTCCCAGATCGTGACTTTTCCAGTTTTCGCTCCATTATCAAATGATAAAAATGTAGCGGCAAAAACTTTGCAGACTACTTCAATAAAAGTTCAGAATCCAGACAAGTAAACGAAACGGAAATGTTCATGACAGCAGTAACCAACTGTCACTCTCATGCATACATAATTAAATAGACATTCTAATTGCCAATTAGTAACTGCAGAGCAACCCATTTGTAAATTTATTTATTTAACAAGAATAAAAACAGTCAAGTACCCAATTTGTCTTCAACATCAAAGTATGAAATTAAAATTGAGACTCTGGGTACACGTCCTGTACCCCCAAGGTCCTGCCAACCTATACTGGTGCTTGACCAACAACTGCCTTATTCAATAATAAATATGAGGAATGAAAACACATGAAAAACTTGTAATAATTTTGACCTCATCATTTTTGTAGTTCGAAAGGAATAAGTTACACATTTCTGTGAACTTGTCCTCCAGAAAATAAATCTTGATTTGTAAAAGAATGCGTAGGTTTGAAAACACTCCTTCAAATACAATTCTTTCCTATAACTTTTGTCATCAAAATTTCACTACACCTTTATTATTAATTTATACAGGACATTTAAGGGGTGAAAAATGGAATGATTTTTTTTTACTCAGAGTCAAAACAACTCAAAGACTGAGTCAGCTACCTTTGAGAGTGGCCCATTTTTGGTTGCTTCGTAAAAGGCAATCGCAATCGCAAACAAAATTAAATCATTCTTGCTTCTTGCTACAGCTGGTAATTATATTAATGAAAGTGGAGCTGAAATATAATATAGCAACACAATAAGTCGTTCACAGGATCCTTGTAACTAACAACCCGAAAGATGCTAATGATAGCCTACAAAAGTGAAAACTAGTACGATCAAGGATATACCCACTCTAGTTTTGTATGCTTATGTATGTATCTATGAAGATGAAGAAAGAGGAAGGAGAAGTGTTTCAAAGAAAAATCTTGAAACGTCCATACCGCTTAGAGAACCATGATGAGAGCGGTAACAATCATAACCACAAAAATGTACAAAGCGGAAAGTTTTTCTCTTCTGCAAAGTATTCTTCGATTTTATTTTTCTTTTGCCAGTTTCAGTTTCCAACCAGCAATAAGTAGTATTTTATGTACCCCTTTCGCTGGTCTCCAGTCTTTCTAGAGATCACAAGCAGTTTCCCTTTCCTTCCGTGCATGTGAGAGGTATGTATTGTTACGTATGGCAGCGTTGATTTTTTCTTTTTAAAATGAAAACGTGACTTTACTTTTGTGGCTGTACGATACTTCAGTTAAAGAGTACTCATAAAGCAGAACCAAAGGACAAAGAAAAAACTTCATAGACAGACGTTTTGTTCATACGAGAAGTTGTAATATTAGCTCATTTATATTTTCGAGCAGCCATTACGACACTCCTCCGCCTCTGTCGTTTAAATGACCAATTGCTTTCTACCCAATTTTCCTTCTTTATAGTGCAGAGCATAAAAACGGGTGGACACACAACTTTCTTTGACCTACCAATTCAGCACGTAGACCATATAAAGTCTAAACATTTAGAGGAAAAAAATTGAGGGAAACGAACAACCGAAACGTGGCTAAATTCACCTACAAATATTTTCACTCACTTTAGTATCATAAACCCTGGAACAAGTGAAAAAAAGAATGTGACTGTTCCCACGCGATATCCACTCACTTCGAATACTTGCTACGGGAGAGTTGAAAGCAAGATAGAATGATAAACGGTTATTATTCACCAATAATGTTCCAATGTACACACATACATAATCTAAATGATGGCACTATATGGCGATATAAATTTTCAGACATCATAACAGCTTTAATTTTCTTCAGCATGCTTGCACAAAACTCTCATGTATACGGTTTATTCTACATATAGTGAGAAATGAAAAATAGCAAGGTGTAAAAAAACCTGGTTTATCTGAAAATCTTTCTGAGGATTCTTTATCGATCCGCTCTCAACAAGCTTGTTATAACAGGAAGGCGCTCAGTACGCACATGGATACTCAGACACACACCGAACCCTTTATCTTTTATCTCTTTTGCCTCGTGTGTCGCAAAGAGTATTCAGAGTTGTACGTTGTACATATACTTAGGCAGTTGTGTGTTTATGTAATACTTGGTAGGTTGAAACTTGAAAGAAACGACATTGTAAAACGAAGGGTGCGAAATCACAATTTTTTGGAGTCACCGTCCTGACAGGGGATCTCGAGAAGTTATATAATATTGTATTATATTATATTGGGATGATGCGTTCTAAGAGTTCTCAGTCAAGAATATCTCCCTCACGAGCACTTTAGAAAATGTCGAACTCGATAGACGACAGAAATGAATGGCCTACGAATATAAAGGAAAACAGCAATGTACATTAAATAACTAGAAGCAATGGTTGTGTAGATGCAGAAGGATTTCTACTTTGCTTATGCGTTATACAAACAAGATATGAGTCACTCTTCCAACCAGGTTTAAATAAAAATACCGTCTTTTCCATACCTACCTTTTCTCTACTTACAAAGGTGAAGTAAGTAGCATGAGAGGAAAAGAAACGAAATCTGTAAAATTCAGCCAAGTAAGAGTGATGAGGTAGATAATGCACAAAAGGAGAGCGGAGATGAGAGTCTTTCCCACTTCGTAGGTCGTATTATTATTACTGTGGAAAGAGGAAGCTACTATTGTGTGTCCTTGTATGTTATCTCTTTAGGTTTCGCTTTCCTAGTACGATTATCAAACAGAATCGTATAACAGGTTAAAGGTGTCAGAAATACAGCGGTGGTGTGGATGTGGAGGTAGTCGTGGCTTCATTTGCTCCACACCTTTCTTTCCTTATCCGGGAAGGAAAGTTGTTAAAAATGTTATACAATAATATCTCCTTTGCTCCTATATCGCCATACCGCATCACTTCGTATTTTTGGGGTGTGGGAGTGTAAAAAGGTGTACTATTACCTCCGCTTTGCTAAGGCGTATATACTGACTACATTATATAAAATGAGAAATTAAACGAATTAAAACCTCTTGAGTCGTTTACTCCTCCGTTCCCGTTCTCTTCTTTGCTGTTCGAGCTTAAAGAGTCTTGTTCAATAAGAGTTCCTCCGTTAATTCGAACGGCGGATCCGTTTTGCCCGGACGTTGGGAGGCTTACAACCGTTGAAAATCCGACGGGGCTTACTCGGCTTACATCCGGTAGTTCTATCACATTGGTATCCTACGAGATCACACAGAAAAAGAAAATGAAAGAATGAGAAAAAATTGTACCAAAGATTAGAGGGACGCGTATCTTCTACCAACCGTATTTAGAAGTATGCGAAAGAAACACAAGTGCGAAGCCAACAAGAAAGCAAGTCACACCTTTGAACGTAGAATGGAAAGGAAAAGGGCTGTAGTAGGAAGGTTTGAAACGAAGGAGGAAATGTGTAAGCTTAAAGAACATGAATGGACGATGAGCACTGATGCAATCAAAAGGTACACTCTTTCTTTGCTTAGTTTCCGGGAATACATACCTAAACTTTTCAGGTATGCGTGCCTCTGTGAAACATTTTTAGTTAGATCAGATGGTACAAATTTCCAGCTTCGAGATTGCATTGTAACTGTGTTACACAAAAGTCTTGAAATGCAAGCTATGCTATGTGTCTAGTTACTTCACTGAATATTTGTATTAGGTATGTGATTACTTTTTCTTCCTCTTTGGAATGGAATTGTGTCACAAAATGAATTTCATTCCCTATTCTCAGAATGCATGCCGTCGAGTTGAAATTCTGAACGCGAAATCATGTAATATTGAACGCTTTCAACTGACACATTTTCTCATACTTTAAAAAACACAATGAGAGTGGTGGCTTGAATATGAAATGAATCGTTTTCATCGTGACGACATTCTGAATTACTGCTGTATTCATGCACACATTACATACATCTTTACGCAGAGACCGTTGCATCTTTAATTACATTTTGCTTGCGGCAATAGGAAACTATTTAATAACTAAACAGACATTTCTTTTTCTTTCTCTGAATGTCGACGTGATGTAATTTCTTGGAAGGATTTGATCCAGTCGAATTAACTCGTGAAATAAAATAAAAGTTTTGCATAGTGCTTGCAAAACTAAACTAAAATAAGTGTTAATGGGAAATTTGTTCGCTCAGTCATTAAAATATTCCGTGGGATAAAACTTAATGCCTGCATGCGGTTAGGGATTCCTAAACCATAATTTATTATCCCATACTCGAGTTAAGCTTTCTTGTATAATACTCTTTTTTGTTTAAAAAAAATTTGCGAAGTACATTTCAGTTATCTTTAGCATTGCGAAATTTGTAAGCGAAAGTGTTCTAGGAAAGAAGTGATGTGAATGTAACGTTGGCCTATTCCAGTGAGAGTTGAGAAATATATACTTTTGCTATTATTGTTGTGCAACACAAACCATGTTCACTCTTATTTCACAATGCAATGAAAACAAATCACTTTGTAATGATTGACGTCTTCTGCATTAGTAAATTTTGGGTAGAATCATGTCTCCAAATTCCCACTTAAGTACATGTATGTGCTTATTAGGGAGTAAACCAAAAGTGCGCGTCATCTCAACATTCTCAACTCGACTTCCCCAAGGACATTTAGGAAAGAGAATTTAATGCCAATTTTTCAAGTCTTTTTAAAGTAGCGAGTGATAATTTAGATGGAATGAACATCCAATACGTTTTGAAAATGATATCTGAGCAGAGTACATATGAGTAGAGTACGGAAAACGTAAAAAGAATTGCTTAAACTCAACGTCCCACTTCCTTTATTGAATTCTCAGGAACAATGGTGGAGTAAATATCTTTCTATTAGAAATTCAAGTTTTATGACGCTTGAAAACCCTTTTAAGAAGAATTTTTCCATATAACAGTTCTCATACACTTTCTTCCACCCTCATGCCTTGGAAGTTAGTTTCAAATTCCGATTCTGCGTCTTTTCTGGGTCACATTCTGTCCGCAGTTGTATTGTATTTTATTTTATTGTATTTCATTTTGTGATTTATGGGGCGATATTGAAACATTTGCACTGGATGAATGTACAATAAAAATTTTACCAACCCTTTATCTGCCACCAGTGACACGAAAAATTCCCCTTTTTCAAAAAAATAGTTCAGCGGAAAAATTAGAAAAAAAGCTGTGAATGGAGAAAAGACATTTCCGACTTTTGGGTCAATGTGGCGTCTTGTGTTTGAAAAGTATTTACACTTGGAAGTCTAAAGATGTAATTTATAGCTACCTACGAACGATTGGATGCACGACACGACTGCCAGATTCAAATCCAGATACAACAAAAGTCAGCCACACTACGTTTTTTTAAAGAATTGAACATGGTACGATCCAATTTATTTTTCTTCGCTGTGAAAAAAGCTCCCCTTTTAGGAGAAGACTTAAGAAAAGTCTCCGCAAAGATACGGAATGCTTTAAAGGTAAAAATGTGAAGAATGAGCCAAACCATAAATTTCCTTTTCTCGCTGTGAGGGAATTTTGCATGCTCGATATTAGGTCAGGTACGTCGCATGCATTAAACCCCGTAACACCTTGAAATAATTTCAAAATATCTTTGATGTCGCAAATCAAATTTGCAACCTACTCAGCTCGTATTTGTAAATGCGCAAATAATCCAGTAAAATTGGGATAATCATGGGATTTGTCAAGAAGTACCATCGCAAGAAAAGATAGTCAAGCCAAGTGTTTGGAGGCTCCGAGTGAAAAAGAAAAATGTCACTGGGCTTAACATGCTATAAACCGCTTGGAAATGTTCGTTAACTTAACTCAAAACAAATGTCCCTTCGTCGTTCCTTATCACTACAAAAATAGTCATATTTATATCGGCTATCGACCCTAAACTACCACCGGGAAAACAGTAAGAGTAGGATAAATTCCAGAGCGTACATACAAAGTATTTCTAAAGTGCGTCCTTTTCACATCTCGTGCTTTTTAAGAAAATTCAGCAAGGAAGGAGACAATTCTTGACGGAATTCCAAGTAAACGCTTCAGCTGAGCCAAAAGTGGGATGTCGGATAAAATAGTATTCATATCATACAATATAACCGAAAGTACAAGCATAAAGTATACTTCGTCACCTACCGAAGAAGGTGTGGAATATCTTGCTGTAGACTACATCGCTATCACCATCGAGGTAAAACTTTTCAGTTGAAAATATAGGTTGTATGTACATAATGGCAGCTATGTGGATGCAATGGTAATGTATTGATGCGAATTCCAACACCTCAGCTCTACTCAAGCAGCTGAATTGAAAATCTAGTGCTCGCATTTTTTCACTCCTATAAAGAGATTTTCAATTGAAAAAATGGAAACGGAGAATGAATTTTTAGATGGAATGGATGCACATACCGTGTACCAATACTATCATAATTTGCTGATGCTTTCTAGCGTTTTTTTATTTTATACACCTACCACTATGCTACCAACCAACCGTATAAAATGCGCACATCGCACCGGCCTGCTTTTTTGTATTTTCTTCTTTTTCGTACGTCGCTAAACTATTTTTCACTTTTGGGATAAATCATCTCCTTTCTTGAAGAAAGAATGAATAAGAAATATAGTGCTGCAATGAACGGAGGACAATTCTTATTTTCTTATTTTGGAAAGCTTCAAGCATAATATGACTATCCGCATGGATTGATGTAGAAAGTTTTTTTGGGAACGAGTTGAGTTTTATAGTTTCACTTACATTATTCGCATGTACACAAGGATAACGTGCGCGAGCTCCATGAGTGGCCGGCGGACTATTTAGACGTGGTATGCATGCTCACGCATAAATACGTCGTATTGACAGAGGAAAGTAAAGATAACTTTTATGCATGGCAATAATGGTTGAAGAATGCTGTCTCCGAGACAGTGGTAAAGGAACGAATGTTCTGAACGTGGAACGTGGTCATAATACCGACCGACAAGAAAACGCTCCAAGGACGGATCGGATGTTTGTGAGAGCTGAAAGGATTTTTCCAGTTTACAGCAGCGACGTGAAAATCATCAAATTTCGACCAACTGACGCTGTATACTTAGAATTTGCCGAGTTGTGCTTGGCTTTGCCTTTGAACAATAACGCGACCAAACAGCAAAATATAAAATGTGTGCACATGTTCCATCCGTATATTTCATATTAGGTAAGACACGTTTTCTGCTGGAATGTAAAAAATTGGAAAGCAGGTAGCCATGTATGAATGTAATATATATATTTTTATATTATTATTATTATCACTATATTATTATTATATGTTTCACGCTGACAGATGATTCTTGGGTTCTTGATAAACTGATTGTGAGCAAGTGAAAGTGAATTCAGTCTCTTCTCGTGCTAGAGATTGTTCGTGTTTAGGAATATGAAAATTCCGTTTTATTAGCCTTTTTGAATACATCCTTTTGAATATTATAAAATATTCCATTTTTAGATTATTATGTATTTTATTTGGTTTTCTCATGCATGATCCTGACTTCATTTTTTATCTTATTCAATTTCTCCCGATATTTCATATCACATAAAATATAAAAAGGATCACAACATCGACACAGCTTCCACGATTTTTGCCATTGCCCTCGTATTCATCCCTTTCTCATTACATCTCCATGATTCGATACTTGCGGTATGGCGTCGCAATAAAATATTAGCGATTTTTCAAACAGGTAGGTATAAATTGTGAAAATACAATAAAAGCAAACTTCGCATTATTATCTTGTGCTCTTTAGTTCGGTTGGTACTGTTTTTCAAGACATATCACTGCGTGGCTTCATTCCACCATGAATCCCGTCATTGTATTTTTGAAATTGGAATTCTTGATTCATTCATTTATTGTGAGTATGAGCGCATCTTACAAAGAGCTGCGGAGAAAGTAAAGCACAGCGTAGAATAAATATCAAAGTTTCTCGTCATTCTGGAAAAATGTCTTTTCGCTGTCAATTGTATCCGCTGCATTCTTCGCTTCACGGAAGAAAAAACGGAGAAACCTTTAAATTGTAAAACCAACATTGCTTTGAATTGCTACTGCCTCGCCGCAAAGCAAAGAATGTAAATTTTAAAAGAAAGCGGAGTTTTTTTGGATTATCATAAAAACCTCCAACTTTATCAATAAAAATTTGGTGCACCATTCCGCAGAATAAGTAATGTACGGACGTACGTACGAGTAATGTAATGCATGTACATAAAAATGCGAACGAATCGAGTTAAAGAAGAAAACACGAGCGTCTGTAAAAAAAACCGAAAAGATTATACGTCTTTGTGTGTAGTATGTAACTAACTCGTTTTCTTTTTATACTGACGATGAGCTGCGTAAGTTTAGATTAGATTAGACAAGAGTTCGGCAGTGAGGCAGAGATAGACTGTCATTTAAAAGTACACAGGCAGAGTATAACAATCAATGCAAAACTAGAAAGATGTTCTATTCTTGTCTGCCTGCTTCCAAAATGTTGTCTTGCCGGTTACTTACTCGGTCGACAGTTAGTTGCTTCCTTGTAACATTTTCGACGAAAATCTAACGCAGTTTAACTTACATACTTTCACTGCACATGATTTGATCATGGCGTATCCAAGTGAGTGAACTGCACACATTCACTCTTGTTTTGATAGCTTCGCCTTGGCTTTGCTACTGTTGCTAAAACGCTGCTGATTTTGTTTTGTATGAAACGAAAAAGAAGGAGGGAAGTTTGCATTGAAACTTGGCTGATGGTCAATAAACTTGAATGGATATGGTTTCAAGAGGAAAACTTGGAGAGTCTACTTTTCCTTACGCCACCACTTTTTACGAAGATTCTTTAACGCGTACCATCTTCTGCGGAGATGGAAAAACCAGTTTTGGAATACACCAGCAGTGTAATAAGGATTATATACAAGTATTTGCTTTTGGTTTGAGATCTCTCTTTTCCAGAGAAACTTGGAGGAAGGACAAGTAAAGTAAACAGTAAAAGATCAAATATAAAAAGTGAAAGAGTGGAGAGAAAGGGATCGTGGATGAGTGACTTTGAATAAAAACCGAAGGACAAAACAGAGGATAGAAACCCAAACGCATCAAGTTTTCCCGATTTCTTACGTTTTCAATGCATGGAACTGAGAAGAGAAGTGGCAAACATCGCCCTCATCAATGTCAAGGACCTTCTTCTTTGAAAGAAAAGAGAACGACTTTTCATCTCTGATGACACTCTCACAACAACAAAAAACTCGGATGACGTGTATCGAGTGAATTTTATTTTTAAAGATATCTTTGCTCTTGATATAAGGTTACGGAAATTCGGTCTCTGAGGAAAGCGAAAGTCAAACCAGTCTATCTAAATTGTACGGTATCAGAGAAAAACGTCAAGAAAGTTCTTCATTTGCTTGTAGCAGCATGTCACTTATTAAGGAAAATGTCGTACGTGATTAACTTGATGAAAGGGTATAAAAACAAGGTGGAATTTTTTCATTACAGCTTTATTCACGTGCTTCCTTAAGTTAATCTGCTTCATAAAAAATAAAAAGCGCATGCGACATCTTCAATTTAACTTGACGATTGAGAGAAGAAGGGGACAAAAATGAATAAAAATTACCACCCAAATTACCGAAAGGATACGAAAGTGAATGAAAAAGACTAAAATAAATTTTTTTCTTGTGTGTACCATTATACAAACGTCTTTGATATATTAAAGTAGGCAGATGATGGAACTTTGCTTCTCCTTGAGTTCATAAAAATGTGGAAGGAAATAGCGTGCACACATGCTTGCTCTTCAACTCATTATTGCTGGAAAGAAACAAGAGCAAAACTTGAATCCTGATAAAGTAGCTTGAAGTCAGGGTGCTATACTAGATACTATATACTAGGTACTATATATAGCACCCTGGCTTGAAGTATTTAGTTTGCCATTAAAACGGAGAAAGCTCTCTAATTTATTTTTATAACGCCTTGACAGATTTGAGAAGCTGGCCAGAGTATTCTTAAGTATTTCATCAGCAGGAGCAATCACCAGTAGCACATAAAATAGGGGGAAGTTTTCACCAGTGCAATAAATAATAATATTAACAATACCAACTCTTTCACACTTTTGAATGAACGAAAGTTGTAAATTGATTGTACATAACGGCTGTGTTATTATCCGTGTTGCTCTGCATCTTCTAGCTTCAGATTCTGGATTGATTTGATTGCCAAAAATTAATTGAAAAAATATTTTTTGATTTTTAAAACTGACAATCGTGACGGTGTTCCAATTATCCTTTACCATTCGCCATCTACCCTCGTAAATTTTAACATTATCGTTGTTGTGAAAGGAAATAGGTAGGTACTTTAGATGAGTGAAAGACGTACCCTAATTTCCAGGTTTTAGTTTTTGGTAGCACCATGGCGGTTGATAACCGCAGCGCCCGTACATTTTTTGTTCAGCATCAACGATCTAAAGAGGTAAAAATGCAAACTTCGGCGTAGCGTAGAGTTTTGCTGTGATCGCACGAGATTTTCCTCTGAGTGAGTGAGGATTCAATTCTCGTCGTCTTCTCTTACGCTTTTTTCATTTCGTGTTTATTTCAGTTTAACCAGTTCTGCTCGACTCACTTCTCTGCATTGCATCTTTCCGCTTACTGTTCACGTGCCTGATATTCCTTCAAACGGACAGACAGACAGTGAATCCTTCTGGGTTATTTACTTTTGAGTCTGTCTGATGCCTTTCCGTTTCCACGCTTTCCCTAAGGGACATTACTCTGTGGCTGCAGGAGATAAACAGAGAGAAAGCCAGCAGTGTTGGTTGTAGTATGTTTCCAATGCCCTCTTTCTTCTACGCTTTCTAGCAGTAGCGAGCGACACAGAAGAACGCGTAGAATCAAGCACATACTACGTACAACTGAAAAGATCTTTCACTTACGATATCCACGTCTAATGCAATACAAGTAGTTCTTGGTTCCAATGATAACCTCACAAGTAGTTCTTTTTATTCTTAACTAGAGACCTAAAAATATTGGGAGATGTTATCTGGGTTAACTTGGGGGAGAGTAAAGTTGGACAGACAAACAAGTCCTTACTTTTTCGTCATCGCGAAAACGTAAGAGAAAGGACACATTCTCCCATTGAAAGCCGTAATCTAGAGAAATCAAGTAAGTTGTACTGGGCAATTCTCTTTGGACAATCCACTGTCCAACAGTTCAACGTTCCTATTTGTTCAATAATTGTGAGAGAAGAAGAAAATTTTCGGTATGTAAAAGGAACCCGCGGAGACGAAAGATAAAGATTTCTAATATAACAGCCATATAAATATAAGACAACCAAGGTCTTGTTTGAAATATGAGAACATTTAGATTTATTAGCTAGTAGTTGGGTTTCTCAAAAGAGAGAGAGGGAGGGGAGACGCAACTTCCAAGTCTACTTACTTTTATACTACCACAATACAAACAGAAACATATTATGTACCGTACCCAAAAGTGGAGCAAACAACTTGCAAATCACTATTATTGTAATACCTTCTTCGTCCATCTATACCCTATACCTAGAAAGAAGCAACTGTTTCAACAATTTTTTGTAATAAAGCACGCATTTACACAAGTGGAAATAGTAAAGTCGCACTGGACCTGGCACAAATTCTACCATCATGTATCCACAAACTGACACGGCAGCAGGACTCCTACGCAACCCTATCACTCCACGTTCCTTCTTATCTACATCTGTTTATGATATAAAAGTCATTTTGGTGCAGGCAGAATAGAGCCCAGACCTTAGCAGAGCTTCTCCATCTCACTCCACTTTTTCATTTCAGGTTGTTGTTGCGTTTTGCCTCCTCGAACAGAGGCTGGCTTCACCTCACTCTTCATACGATGTATGAAGTGGAGTTATGAGATCTGTATCTGCGTAACATTTCCTGCCTCAAAGAAAAGAAAAATATCTACTTATATAATGTCGAAACGGTCTGTTTTTCGAGTCATTACATCGAAGACTACCGTGGAAGAGAACATAAAAGTGCTTTCACTTTCTTTCTTACATCACATCGTGTACGCTCATGATAATTCCCGGATGTATATAAAGCGGATGTGAGTTCTACCTACATGAAAGAATGTAGGGTCAATTTTCCGTCTGAATTTCGTAAGAACGGGGAGATTGAGGGAGGGAGAAAATATGGCAAACAAAAAATCATGTATAAGTAGCTGGAAGGCAAAAATAAAGGCTTTGTTGTACAGCACAATATTGCATGTCATATTACTAAAATCGCGTTTAGTAAGACAGAACAGGATTTTTAAAGGTGCTTTCTAGATCCTTTTGCTCTTTTCTTCATTCGATGGCGATGTGTTACAATGCTTCCTAAAACTCATTTCTTTTGTGTGTAAAAGAGAGAAAGAAAATAGATGGAAACGTAGAAAAGAAGAAAATGAACCGTGTCTCAATGAAGCAAATCATGTTTCTCCGGAGAAAAAAGAACGAAGCCGTCATTCAGAAAATCTGACAGGGGTACCCCAACGTTCTCGTTAGGCTTCGTCATTTTTAGTTAGTAACAAAGGCACATGCTATAAATAAATATTTCGTGATGTGATAGTAGAGCGCGATTGTGAGCTATTGGCAAATGAGAAAGATAGGCTGGAAATGAGTCGAGCTTTGTTTCATTTTCATTTTGTCAGAAAATTAGGTAGTGTAGAAAGAGTTTGTAATTTCAACCTAGTTTTGGAGGAAATGAGTTTTTGAAGCTCAATCTTTCCAACCAAATCCAACAACACGGAAAATGGTACATATTTAATCTATGTTAGAGAGGGGAATGAGTTAGAGTTAAGATCCGTCTACAGGGCTACGTTTTCTCTACGTTATGTATATAATAATCAGATTATTTTAGGCACCTTAGATTAGTTGTTTCGAAAAAGAATCTTAAATAATGCACTTAGTTTTAATGCTAAAAATTAATTTACAGTTAGCTTAATATTATGAGTAAGAAGCAGAAATGTTTTTAAAATTCTAAGACCACATCGTGTTTTCTTTCATTTTGTTTTCAGCATGGTTGTCCTGTGTGGCATAAAAATTTCAACACATTACAAGCAAACTGACATTATCATTAATCCACGACACGACGCTATCAGGGAAATGTTCGTCCCTGCCTACATTTTATATTAGGCAATATCAAAAACGTGAAAGGCGTGATATACAACTCGCGAATAAGGTTGAAACGTGATGTGCAAAATAATTGTAACGCGCACCGTTTGTCCCAATTTCCTTCTTACTTCACAGATCCACAAAGTCAGTCTGTTTTGCTGACTCACTTCCTATTAAGGTAAGGTACACTTCATTTTTGGTGAATCGAACCAGTCATCTTCCTTCTCCTTTTCACGGATATCCTCGAAAAGTCTTATCGCCGTTCACACAAATAGAGAAACCTAATTTTTCTTTCTTTTAATATATTTCCGCCACGAAAAAGTTAAGGTAGGCGTGTTATGTGTACCTACGTAAACAGAAAAGAGAAAGTGAGTTCTTCCAACTTAGGTTTTCCTAAAGTATGTTGGTGAGGTAAAGCTTTTTCCTTCAAGGCTAACTGACTTTTCACCTAACAACACTAGACAGTAGCTAGCATTCTAGCATCGGCGTGGGAGAGCCAGAACTAGAACCAGAACGAAATCTAAAAGTACGTGGTGCAGGTTCCTAGCGGCGACTTTGAACGATCACACGAGCAGAATATCAAACAGGTTGAGATGTCCAAGCAGCCTTGTGTGCTTAGAAAATTTAACGAAAGGGAGAAATTTTGTAAAGAAAGGAGGGTTTTTCTTTCTCATTATACTTATATTCTTCTCTATATTCCCACTAGTCGCGATTGTTTACTTTGACTAACAGCAGTATTAAATATATATCTGGCATGATATTTACCTGTAGAAATAAAATTCTCCAGAATAGTAAAGTTAGACACTGTAATTATTTCAAAATTACGAGAATTTTTTTGTCAATGCCGTTGAACTTCCGTTGAAATTATCTGTCAGTACAAACCGTTATTATGAGTCTTTTCTACGGCACAAGCGGTGATTAAAGTTCATCCAGGTACACTTTGTTGGTCGTAGTTGCGGCTGTGGCTACATTCATGCCACTTCGGCATTGTCAAAAGTATTATGAAAAGAAATGAATATCATTAAACTTTTTCACGTTTTTCCAGCTTATAAAAACTCGACTTTCCACTAATAATATCGTTATCATGCTTTATGCTTACAGTTTACACGTGCATGTCTGAACTCTGCTGCTGTTAGGGGTAGCACAAGGTACAATTTCCTCATTATGACAAAAACGTTCATTTCGTTCGTTGGATTTTAGACAGTGGAATTGTGCGTACGTACGTTAGAAATTAGTTTCTTGTCTCATCAAGCCAAAGGCAAATGAATGATTTTACTCAACCAAATTCGGCACAGCGCCACACCACACCGCAACTATGTAGACACCGCAAACAGCATCTTCTTTGAACCACCACGCCGTACTTATCCCAGTTATTCATTTCATTCATACATTACTATTACATTACGGGATCTCAACCTCCTAACCTCCCTTCCATCTCTGAGATGAGAGGGATACGGGCGACATTATTTTTTACACTCTCATATCGCGACCACCAAGATTGCTATTATTTAGCGCACAGCACATATAGCACCCGCCTCAAGTAACGTTTTAAAAGAAGAAAGAGAAAGAAAAACGGAGATAAGTTAAGTAGGAAAGCAAGAAAGAGGGAAAGCTAAAGTGCAATCCAGAAACGGTTTCTCTCTTTCCACTTAGGCGATTTTAATATGCAAAAGGATGTGTTATATATGAGCCTATTTCATGGTCTTATGAGCAGTGAAAATTGTCCCCATTCTTTGGCTCTTTTTACCGCACATACTGTGAATGTTCGTACACCTACCAGACCTCCATTCCATCTCATTCGAACCTCTTTTCCTTGTTGTTAATATGTATTTCCCCTTTCCTCAGAGTAAGGAGACTGCTGGGAAGTGCCTATTTACTTTATTATGGTTTGATGGAGTCGTTGCCCAAAGCGAGCCAAAGCCGACTCTAAAAGTGTATATACTGTACATATTATCCAACTGACAATGGATGTGCAATACCTGCTACTCTAGGATTGCTAAAATTCATGTCAATTTATAGGTAATTTAACCTCATGAATTGAGTGGTACCCACCAATTCTTAAAATGATTTTTGGCACAGAAATACTTTTACAAATATGATTGTGCGCTTTGTTTCACTAGAAAATTATCGAAGCAATTTAATGGAGGTCCAGCTTAAGCAGAAACCAAACAAATCCTCTTCAAATATTTTTGCACACTCGTCATAGAACAATTTTAGCTTACTTTAGTGAAATGAAATATTATTTAAACAAATTATACCAAGATGGTATATTAACACTTTTCAAATATTATATGTCCCTAGTATAAGTAAGATAGAGGCGCAAACCATTCACCATTTAGAAATTTGGTGGGCACGAAGATTCAGGAGGTTAAATTACCTATGAATTGTCATTTGTCATGAATTTAGCAACTCTGGAGTAGAAGGTTTTGCACTTCCATCGTGAGAAACACACTACGTAAAGTGGTGGTAATACTGATGATGTAATGATGATGATGATACTCGTGCGTGATAGTGATGGTACTGCTATTGCTATTAGGTGGTAAAACAAGAAAAAGCTGACTGGCTATGGTTTATCAAATGTGTATTAAGAGTAACATAATAATGACATCAGTAATGGGGAGCAAAGTCCATAATAAAATTTTCTTGAGAGAATTCTGAGAGGAAGACTGAGTCTAGACAAGACAGGCATTTCATTTCATATGAAAACAACAACAGCAACAACAACGAAGATGAAGCCATTTGCCTTTATAGTTCTTGTTGTGGGAAATAATCCATTTGTAGTACATTAGTTCACTTTCACTTTGATATTTTACGGAAAAATAACTACTTTGCTTGCATGCATGGTTCGTAAAGCAAAGAGCTTTTTCATGATATGTGTACATGTGAATGGAGTGTGGTCTCACCAATAAAAATGGGTTGGATTTTCATAAAAAATCATTTCATTCACAGAACTTACACACTCACTCCTCCAACCGACAATCCCAACTCTTGTTGCGGTAATAAATAAATATATTTATGTACGCGTGCACACAAAATATGCAGCTCTTTTCCCTCCACGTTTCCTCTAGGAGTAACCAAAATCCATTTTTTGATAAGGAGGAGGACTTTTATTTTAACTTACCACATATACAATATCTATATCACTTATTACATAGAACTGAGGAAGTAATTTTCAAACTTTTTCCTTCTGATGGATAAAGTTTTGCAATAAGCCTTTCGCTTATCATGTTATAAACCAGTTTATTTATTTATTGTAAATGCCTCCTTAAAGTTGTCCACACAAAGTATTACATTGTGGTACGAAAGACACAACTCTGATTTTTTGTATCATTATCTTCACGATATTACTTTTAAATTGGAGTTGAGTAAAAGCATCGTCCATATTTATTTGATTTGCGTGTGCGAGGATTGGAAAGAAATTTTCAAGTCGGATTTGTAGACGTTGGACGAAATAATGAAATGGAATCACTTTAAATTCCCATCTCTCTTTCGAGTATGAAACCAAAACCGATCTTTTAATGAACCATTTCATTTCCATTCAACTTCATTAGTTATGAGATAGATTTTCAATAGGAAGCAGCTCACATTAACAATCTTTAACGTAGAAATTAATGCAGCATTTCACACATCATAGTTCTTTCGGCTTTTTTTACAAAACGAATCGAAGATAAGCCGCTCCACCTCACTGAAATACTGCCTTTGAGATCGAGTAATTCGTATGGACATAAGTAAAACAAGCATGTCTACAGCCCGTGTCGTGACTTGACTACTTCATGACACGATGGAGAACATTTTGTTTCTCGCTTATTTCTTGGCTACGTTAACAGTCTTTTTTTTGCATGCTTTCGTCTCTTCTGCTCCTTCTTTCATTTTTCCATTTTCCTTACTTTTGGAAGAAAGTTAGCTTGCGGTCGATGAAGGTTGAAGATAGTAGGGAACTTTTCTTCCTTTCCATCTCCCATGTGTTTCGCATGCTGACTTCATTTTCACATTGCCAACGAATTTTGACTTGGAAGTACTTGGTTGCACTTGAGGTGTATTTTGAAACAGGATGCCACTGACAGCGTTACTAGTACAGTAACGAGAAAGTAAAGAAGAAAAGCAAAAATAAAAAGATACAACTCCGTCTCTGTGGTAAAAACCTTAAGCGAAAATGTTGTTTTCCAACTGTCGATTTTACGGAGCCAGAGAGTGAAGAAAGTTTAAGTAAGGTAAAAGTGGTTTTAAATCTTGGCGAATGAATCTGCACTTAAAATATCAACATCACTCATTTAAGTCACACCAAACCCCAGTGGAACTACCCATCTGAGAAAAACTTCCTTCATGAATGAAACGTATTAAATGTATGAAATGATGATAATAATAACAATGTATCTCAGTTCTTATGTAGGTGTATAAGTTCCATCCAACTTAAAGAGATAGTGAAACGTACGACAATGTATTTTTAAGAACAATAGGAGAAAGACATGGATTTATTGTTTTTCTCTCGAATCCCTTTGATGCGCTCTCTGAGTGGAATTTCAATCGATTTCCATCTCATTAAAACGCAGGCTTTGCAAATTGGAATCGAATTTTAGTTCCGCGACTTCCTTGTTCAAACACATGGAGAAGAGAAGAAAGTTGTAGATTCATTCTGTTAGAGGTATAAGAAAGCAAATAGGGAAAAGGCAGCATATGTTTTTTACTTCTCCCTTTGACAAAAAATAAAGGCAAGAAAGAAAACAAGCCGAAGGAAGGAAAAGAGTAAGAAAGAAAAGCCCTGTGAGGTATATACATATAGATTCGTTTGTCATTCTGCTCTACTACCTCCACTTTCACTACATTATCACAACACTAAGAGTTTCTGATTTCTTTAACCATGCTTCTCAGTCATGGAAAATAAACGCAGCTTCCTGTGCTGCAAGAGAGCGGAGAGAGTTGAGTTGTGTGTAAAAGAGAAAGCGAGAGCCGAAGAAAAGGACTCTATCCATAATGTAATTCTAGTCACTAGTCAAAAGTGTACCATCAAATCCACAAAGTACACATTTCACAGTTACCTCTAATTTCAAAGTACTCTCTTGTTGATAGATAGAAGAATAGGAACGGGAGAGAGGAGGAGAAAGTAAAAAGTATTCCTTTGTTTGCTGTTGTGAGAAATAAGAAAGTGTGCGCTACTGCTGCCTACAAAGACCAAAGGAGATGTTTTAAATGAAGTGCAGAAAATTTAGTGGAAGTAAAATTGTGCTCTCGAAATCTAACACTTTACATCACGAAACGAGAGAATCTCTTCCAAGAGATGGAACGTGCAATTTCCCTTTTCCTTTCATCCTCCAAATTATACAAAAAGCAACAGCAGCACAAAACATTCCTAAGTATTTAATCATTTTTGTAATACATAAGATTCATCGTTTTTCGGCTCTTCTTTACATTACTAACTTTGCATTCCTTTTGAAGAAAATAAACCCTTTGCCGATTTGTTTCATATTATTATAAAAGTATTCCCTGGTACTCCCCTCAAACTTCATGAATGCCAAAAAAAAATATATTTTTGTTTGAAATAAGATGAGCTGTTGTTGTAATGCAACAGCTTCGGCCTACGTAAAATATTTAACCATTGGGGATTTAATGTGCAGCAGGTAAAAGGCTCTGATGATGTTTAATGTAATACCACCAAAAGTAGGGCAAACCCATTGAATTAGGTAATACGATTCTAACCTGTGTTAAATACCGTTTCATCTTCAAACAGCTTTCGTTGACCATGAGGAAATGCATTCAGATCTCAGCGCAAGTTAAAAGTGAAATTACTTCCCTTTAGTATAAAACATTACAGGATACGAAATTGCGGATAAAGAAAGGTGACCTGCTGAGCCTTTTTCAAGGTTTAGGGTAGCCATTATGTTTTATTAAAGTACGTAGATGCCTCTCTTTTGGTTGCGCTTTGCGCTCAAGAATGACCTCCTTCCTTTCCCCATAAAGAACAACTCACAGGCTGGCGATAATCAAAAGTAACGAGCAAATAATCACATTCTCATTCATTCGTGCACATTTGCTGCGATTGTTTAGGCACTTGGAACAAAATCAGCCAGGCGGTTGCGAATATTGTGCAAACGCTACATGGCTACGTACCGAGTACTCACCGATGCCATTGACATGAAAACGCAGCGAGCACCAATTTTCCAGTCATATTTAAGTAGGTTCGTAAGGAGAAGAAAAATCTAAAATCTGGCTTAATATCATCTTGGAGAAAAAGGAGAAAACTGAATGCATAAAAGCCGTACGATTCAGCTGTCAGGAACAGCATGCGGCAACCGACCCCAGAAAGAATTGTGAGCCTCCTTTAATTAAACGTTGTGTCAACCTTTCCACAATATCCTTTCCTCGTCGTAATCCAATCTGGATTTTGGATTTTTCTACGTGCTGACGGGTCTCTACGCAAGTAATGTGTAACGAGTAGGCAGTCAGTTTCTCTACAAATGGCACCCGATAAGACATACGTAGACTGTTTACTAATGAATGAACAGTTTGTAACTGACGCAATGGCTGGGGTAGGATTGCACAAATTTTTATTGAAACTTTGTCCGAATGATGGGCTTCCAGAGTCTTACCAATATGACTCTTTACTTTTGCTGTGAAGGCAGGCAGCATGACACGATCCGTTTTAGCTATCATATGCAAGTAAGGAGATAGAAAACGAGGAAAACTTTCTTGTGCGTTTCTTCTACTCTAATTACTTGATTTCGAGTGGTGGGAGTATGCTGAAGGGGAAGGGAAAGGGTTTTGAGGTCCATGGTTAAAACCGCCATTTCATTCGGTGCGGGTTAAAGAAACATCAATATTGACTTTCCTTTCAATTAAACGAGGAAGACAGGGAGGATGGAGAAACAAAGTTGGTGAAAAAAGGACGTTGGATGTTTTCAGATCTGAAGGTAGAAGAAAGATAGAAAGAATATTAATTAATTTTGAAATGTTGTTAGGCATTTAGTTAATTGTGTACTACATGTGCCGCGACATTCCCATTTGAGTTTCAGACGCGGGCATAAGATGAGCATATAGAATTTTATGAGGATAAAAACAACCTAAACCTAGTTTGTTTCATCAACCTTACATAATTAGGTTAACCTTTTCAGCGCGAGCAAGAACCTTTCAGACGCTCATGAGCATCATCATCTCTCTGGCAGCATCAGCATCGGATTGTACACTCTAGTAGCATTTGATGATTATTATTATGAAAGTAGGAAAAGTACTTAAGAATGGTTTCAAGCATTATATTTTTTGTATTTTCCTCAAAAATCGTTTACTAAATACGAAAATAACCAATGCACTAATAAACGTAATCTGTGTATGTTAGGTAAGACCTCTTTAGTAAAAATGAAACGAAATGACAAGATTAATTCTCAACAAAGTCAAAACTGTGCTTTATACTACCATCGTTAGAAGAGTAAAAGGCATCCTAGACAGCTTTCAAAGAGTATCCATTTAAGTTAAGAGATAATATCCTCTTGGCAATATAATTATGTTGTACACATTACACTACACGATCATGTCACTAGCCAAGCTGAGTACCCATTCAATCCCAGGTTTGTTTTCCTAGGCTCTTATCAATAAACCCTTTTTACTTCATCTTTACTCCTTTCTCTCTTTCTATCCTTTTCCTAACGAGAGTATTAGAATAACCGTGAAGTAGATACGTTAAAAACCAAGATAGACAGCTGTGGAGTAATCCAATTACCACTGGAAAGAGCCTTCCTCCTAATAATAACAACATAGAAAATAGCATCCTTGTAGGGCAGTTAAGTGAGTCAGTGTTTTCTACTAATAGTACAACATTACATTTCCACTTTATACATATCTCACTCACATCGGTGCGCGAAATAGTCATCGTCATAACATTACTATAGCATAGGCAAACAATCCCTCCACTAACTAACGTATACATATTTCCTTTTATGATTATACGCTACTGAATATCATATTATTGCACCGGATATTGCATGTACCTAGAATAAATATTTCTTTTCTTCTCTTTTGAACAAGGTTGCTGATGAAAGAGACTGCAAAAATTACATGCGTGAGTACAACCAGAAAATTTTTGGTAGCGAAAACGTCTGTGTACAGTGTACATTTTACGTACGATTATGTTGCACGATTCACATATACTTATCATCTCCTCGTCTTCCATATCCCGATATTACCATGAACATTATCATAGAGATTTTTCCTCATAAGTGTATGATAAGTGCAGGAAATTATGCTACTTGAAAAGGAATAAGAGTTTCAGAATCTTAACGAATCTTTGCAATATGTGCTCCAATATTACCGTGTGGCATGTAGTTTTTAAGTTTGCCTGGCTCTGCATGAACTACTTCTGTTCTTCTCGTGTACCCACTTCCTTTCACGAAAAGTGAAAGTGAGTGGCTCGGGAGCTGAAAAAAGGAGGAAAGAGGCAATGATCCCAGTTTCTTTTACCCTCTCCTCCCGCTCTTCTCCTCCATTTCCCTGCTGTGCTTCACTTTTGGCATCAAAATATATACGGAGTAAAAGGGGTATAGCAAGAGAGCCTAGCACGAGACTTGAGACTTGTGCCGTGCCATACTTTTGAAAATGGTTCTTTTGACAAAACGCCTACTTCTATTTTCTTGCAGAGTTCTTCCGTACCGACAGAATATAATAAGTAGATACATGCATGTTGGTGCCGCTGCGGAGTATCTCTTTCCGTGCGTAGTAAAGCGCATCAAGTTAATGGAGGCTTTATGATACCTTTTATTATTCAAATATGCGTAATAAGTTATACATCAACTGGTACTAACGAGCTCGGCTTCATACCGCAAATGGAAGAAATCTCTTTGCGACATCAAGCCTGCTGTTTTACCACTTGAAATTTAGAGAAAAAATGGCTTGCTAAAAATTGCATGGAGTGAAAAAAATTAAAATATATAAAATATGGAGCAAGTCTAGTATTAAAATTGAAACTAACAATAAAAGCGAAAGGTAGAATTTGTCTGAAAAATTCATAGTCAGCAATTTTGAGTATTTTAGTCGATACTACTGCTGTAACAGAATGGTGAACATGAGCATGATACCAGACCAGACCATGCAAGAATGACCTAAAAACAATTTAAACAAAGCAGACTCCAAGGGGTTATTATTGCATATATGCACAGTTATACGTTTTGATTCTCCTTTAGTTTCACTCAACTCACACTCACATGTGGGAAGAACAAAAATTGTACCACAAAACGGAGAAATACACTGGTTCTGTTGTACTCATTCAATATAAACATTGGTTGGCTGTGTGTGTTGTCAACATGAATTTGAATGAGTTTTACCGGATGTTATTATTAGCGTTATTGTGCATATCTACGCCGCAGCTTCACCGCACAAGCAGTTTAAAATAAGCAGCAGGTACCATTCGACATGTGACTCGGCGTTTTCTGCCATTACAGCTAACGTTGAAATATTAGATCACTTTGTAAACATTAAGTGCACGCATGGTGTACGCAATATCTTTCTTCTTTCTCTGCATCCTTAACGCTAAGGTGCACCACCACCGTGCTACTCAACCATAACATTAGACTAAATGTTGATGATGAGATACAATATGTATGAATGAGCTGATATAGTTACATGACCATGAGATTTTCCTTGTTTTTAGTTAGACTTTGTGTGGTCTCGGCGTTCGGCTGCTGTGTGCAAGGATGGCGCTTACAACGAGACGAAAAAACGCAGTGAGTCAGGCAATTTTCATCATCACGAATGCACATTTGAGCCGAAAAAATCCTTCGCACAGTTAAAGTAATGGTAAAAGCATCTAGAATGAAAATGAAGCCTCATAATGATATGTGATGCGGACGAAATGTATTCAAACTGTTACCCATCCTATCATCAGAAGCGACTTACGGGGAGAGAAAGTCACTCAGCTCCGTCTCAGTCAGTCAGTGGAGAAGGAGAGGAGAGGAGAGAGATATTCTCTTGACATTTATTCGAGATTGCCTTAGCTTTTTCTAATATTTCAGTGTCGCGCCATTCTTCGTAGTCATTTTTATTCGAGTATTAGCAGTTTATACTACGTGGGCAATAATACATATCAAAATGCTGACTGACGGACTCTCTTCTTTCTCTTCCCTTTTCATCTTATTTTCGTCTTATTTTCGCTCCATACGTTTCAACCATCCATCCATCCATCCCTTGGCTTCAGGCTTGCCATTTTTTTCCAACTAGATAGATTGGTGGTACACAGCAGCACGCAGGCTGATGATGATGGCTGAATATAAGTTTTTAACGGATACAAAGTCGAAAAAGTGGAATTGTAGAGAGAAAGAAAGAGAACATAGTAATGAAATAGAATCTTTACTTCTGCTCAAAATTGGATGTTATAGAAGATGAATATTACAGACTTAGAAGGATAGCGGAGCTGAGCAGAGTGCACTGATGAAACCTTAAACTCATGCCTCCAGTCTAGATTTTCTCTTGCCGATCTCCTTCCTCTTTCTCCAGCGTCATCAACATCCTTTTCTAGTTATATTGTTACTGCTGCTGCTGCACCCCGGCAAAAATACGACAAAACTATGAACATACACACAACACAATTCCAACATCATCAGATTCATCTCACTTTTGGTAGATGCGGATGGCAAGAAGGCAACAGGATTTTCACTTTGGTTTTCTGAGCCCGTTACAGGAGTCAGTCGAATTTGCTCTCCTTTAGATGTCTCATTTCTTTGCGCTGCACAAATGGAGGCCATTCCTGAAACGGAGCTGGGAAAAGAAGGAAAATGTAGCACCAGCGGTGAATGAATGAATGAAATCCTTAGAAATTTCAAGCTCAAACTCTGCTGCTGCTTACATCATGCTTACCGCTCACTTAGCCAGAGTGGCAGTGGCAAAGTCAAATCAAACGAATTGAGATCAACGGTTGCTGCAGCATCGCGAATATATGAGGTAACCCCAAGTGCAAGCAACGTTTATAAATACAATTCGCTTTTGCTTCACGTTTATTTACTCGGATAAAGAGAAACATGACTACTAAAAGAGAGAAAGTGCACAATCTCTAGATAATTCTCATCCTGCACTGCGTCTATACCCACAAACACTTTGATGATAAGTTATGTAACCTAAATTGGGTTGAGACACAGAAAACAGAAACAATGAAGAGACCGGGGAGTGAAAGAACAAAGCAAAAACATAGATCTGAAAAGGTGCAGACACAAACTCGAAATTCTTGGATGCCGTAGTACCTAGAACGTTATTAAGTTTCGACTAAACTGAATCGATGATACCTACACACCGGGTAAGACAAATCTCCGCGAGGAGCAAAAATAGACATCACATTGAGAAGAACAATTTTTTCCGGTGAAATGAAATGACATGAGCGACGCCGACACACACTTTCCTCCTTGCGGATTACCTATGTTCCAAACCATCTAGCCGACATTGCTATTGTACCATCGTAGTCGTGCTTCATCTCAAGAAAAAGGAAGAAATAAACGGCTTTCGGTTTTTTGAGACGTGTCATGTGTTGGTAATACCTCCGAGAGATGATGGTTACATTAGAGACGTACGAAGGAAAAGTAGAGAGAGAAAATGGTCTTTCTTTTCACTTGGAGTTTCTTAGCTTTTCTCTTCAGAGGAAAAAATGTCTGCCTGGAGAAACGTACAAGTTAGGGGGTTCTTGTCAAAGAGATGCTACAACTTACATGTCATCTTTTCTTTATAGCCAATCAGCAGTTGTCTATAGCTTTGTAAAACTGCACCATCTCGGAAGAGTGTATCTACGTTTATAAATGTTTCAAAATGAGTGCAGGTAATGCTTACATTAATTTTGCGTAACGTAAAATATTTCTCATAATTTTCCCGGCTTATTTGAACGTTGAGGAGGTAAAAACGTAAAACACTGGCGTTTACGTAAAAGGAGTCATACATGTTTACATAAAATGTGCGTCCATCAGTGTTGCACTCATGTGAACTTATCATGCCGTCGAGTCAGATGACACAGGAAAAATGCTACTTTTAAAGTAAAGCAACTTTTCCAGCATATTAGGTACATATTTTATTTTTGAGTATTTCACCTCAACTCTACACCACGGTTTGTGAATGACGAAGGAAGCGTAGGAGTGAGGAGTGACTGATGTTTTTCTTCGTCTCCTCTCGATTTTTAATAAAAGAGACGAGTACAACACTCCAAAAAATGTATTACATGTCGCGCGTGTTTATTTCTTGACGACATTATTTTTCATCATCTTACTACCTACACTCCCATCTTTTGTGTGTGCCAGTCTCAATACCACCCTCAGCCTCCAGCAGCCTAGTCGCTGATGCAGCGAAAAACAGAAACCATACTCAAAATACATTCGAAAGAATGTATTTAAAATGGAGAAGGTGTGAGTTAGTGCAACTTTTTGGGTATGTTTAGTTATATAAATGTACAATCTGTCTCACCTTGTACAATTTTCTCCTTTTCGCCACAAAAAGGAACCAAACGAGAAAAGGCAAAAGTGGAAAAGTTTTCTCCTTATGACTTAGTTTACTTCAGAAAACTCTTCGAGTTGATGTATTTCCAAAATTTGTTGAAATGTAACGTAACGTGGCAAAAACATTTTTGATAAAAAACAGATATATTATTGAGTTCACACTTTTCACAATCTCTAACCAAAGACCGACGAGTTGGATCACAAAGGAACGAACTGACAGTAGAAGAGAGATAGAAAAACGGGTTTTCTTCAAACATATATTTTTTTGCGTCTGAAAACCATTGGGGGTTCTCAATCTTTTATACGTAAACTCCAGAAACCCAAATGAAATAGATGCATTTATCTGCAAAACTTACCTTTTTAACCGAAAATGAATGTTATCCGGAGCATAACTAAACTTTTTTTCCAAAACTCATGATTATGATTATTCTATATTAGAAAGGCAAGCTGTCTATAAGCGCCTGTATTTCATAGTTGATGCCAGAAAGTAGCCAAAAGTAATCATCGGAAAGACAAGAAAAGTAAAGTAAGTTTTTGATTTTTCTTTGCCGTAATTGACATCGACGGAAAGTGTTGGATTAAAAACTCGTAGTTTAGTTTACCTTCTTCAAAACAAAAACTTTGAGAGATTTTCTATTAGCGGTGTTGTTGAACGAACATGTTTTGAGTTTGTCATGCGTGAGAAATGGGGAAGGAGGAAGGGAAAATGTAGAAAAGCACAAATGTAGGAACACAACAGACATTCAAAGAACGAGACTACTACCCCAGGAAAAACTCTTCAGTTTATCTGTTTGAACACACAGAGAGGCTTGTCATTGTGTAGAGTAGGAGTAGGTGCAGAAATGAATGAAGTTTGTGAAAATGTAAAATGCAAAGAAGTTAAAAGTACAACAGCTGTAAAATACATGAATAGAATATAATGTAATAATAGCTCCGTCCCATTTTCTTTCCTTCCTTCACATATACAGAGGGACAGACAGAAGAAACTTTTTCACTTTCTATACGCGAAGAAACTGGTAAATTGCATAAAGAGATAGTAGAGGAAAGGAAAGTTGAAGAAAGTAGTATTTTTGTAGCTTTTTGCTCACTTTCTACCAGTACCATCATCACCTCTCATTCTCGGTTCCTCAATTCAGCTTCAAAAGTCTTGATAAAGTTTTGCGAAGAAGCAGAAAGGAAAGGGTTTGAGATTAGGCCTTTTGTCAATATGCCAGCCTTGTTTGCTCACTTGCTCAGGTGGAATCCACAAGGCGTAATCTGTAATTTGAACAATTATGGAAAATATTCTTAGGAAAAATGCCAAAAATTCAAACTTCCATCTGTCTCTCTTCATAATATGCATGTATGAAGATATAAGAAAGAAAGGAATAAATGAGACAAGATATTTTCCAGTCTGATTACGACAATTATCACTTTTTATTGGAAAATCATCAAATATTGAAAAACTTTTAATATGGGTTAGAAGATTGTGTCGCTCTTTTGGAAGGGGAAATATGCGCATTAAACGTGGTAGTTCTGACGAATAAATGAATTATGAAAACAAGGGCGAAAATCATGATTACAAATCTTTCATTATTGCTGTCGTTCGCTCGCTTCCAATTCAATTCCAGACTGATCAACTTACACCAACTATAACTAATACGCTGATGGTAATAAGTTTCTGCGATTAACAAAGTACAAAATGAATCGGATTGATTTCCTTTCATGTTACGGGAACAGGGAAAGTTAAAAGGATTTCATCTAACTTTTCGCGACTTTGATCTATGAACGTGTAGCTGGGTAGGGCATAAGCAGCATTATGATCATAAGTGGTGGCAGGCAAAGTGGATAGTGTGGAAGAGAGGATTATGGATACAGAAATGTCTGCTTAAAAATCTGTAAAATAAAATTGGATACGCTTTTACCTCGGGTCACGAGAAAGTTGGGAGACAATTTTTTGTCGTGCGCACCTCCCCTCCCCATTACCAATATTAACAGGCTCGCCGATAAATACGCACCAAAAAAATCTTCCAGTTACGTTTCAGTTACAACAAGTCATGTCGTTTAACTACAAAATCGACCACCCCATCCCATCCATGGTTTTGACATTACTCAATAAATTACAAATTCGGAATGAATAGTTGGCTGCATGCATTTAATACATAGTCGCGGAGAGAACTGAGCGCTATTCCTTTCTCGAAATGAAATGTTTCAACATAGTTGAGTAATTTTGACCCGGTAATAAATCATTCGGTTTGTGCGTATACGCGACGGTTCCATCTGAAGAGGTTTTATGATATCCCTTCTTCACATGCACTCAACCCTTCGAAGACTCCAATCCAAACAAACGTACATGAGGCACTTTACTCGAATTCATCTTGAACCTCGAATGGAATTTTCATTCTCTCCCGAGGAGCCACTCCTCTAACAAATCCATTTTAACTGTAAAATACTTTCCTTCCTGGACCTTTCTTCCTGTCTCTTTTCCCTTTCACCAAAGGTAAATTTGCATGTTCCAAATATAATGTGTAATACCTACAGGCCACATCCGTAGGAGATGCCTATGACCGGGCTACTTCACAACATTTTGTGGCTACCTTCGTCTTTAGGCATAGGAAAAGTTGAAGATTGTCGGTTCTAGTAAGCCTTAAAAGTGCAGCATAAGAAGTGTCACTCATTTTATTCATCTCATTGAAAGGCTCCTTTATAGAAAGAATGTGGGAAAGCGACATTTGGTAGGGAAAAAAGTTGTTTAGATAGTAAAAATCGTTTGAAGAGCTTTCCGCAAAAAAGGAAAAAGTATCAAGTTCGGAAAATATTAGTTACAGTTATGTACAAAACCCGGATATGAACCGCATTGCGATGCACACTGAAGATATCTATCGGAAAAACAAACATTGTGGGACTTGTGAATCAATAAAAACTGAGGCATAATTGAATGAAAAATTTGATTTTAGGCCGGATTTCTACGGTGCGACATACGGAAACGTTTGGGGAAAGGGCATATTTAGTGCACAAAGCAGAAAAGAAATATCCACGAATAAACATTGAGAAAGACCATATATACAACAAACTGAACATTTTCGCAAAACCTCACTATTACTATTACAATCTATTTAGGTTAAACCCGGAGTATATATTTGTTCAATTTAAATAAATATATAATTGAAACGAGCCCAAATTCAAAACTACAAGATATCAAATGTAGTTATTTCCAATCAGAAACTTGTGTAAAATGAAAACGCGATTTGAGCTTTACATTTTTTTGTACTTCATGTCAGAAACATGGACAAATATTGTCATTAATCCAAATTTACATACACGTGAACTTCGACGAATCAAAAAAATACTAGCATGATAAACATGGGTTTTTGAAAACTCCGTGTAACTACATTGACTGAAGTATCGAGTTACATAAAACAGTTTCAGTACTTTTAGAAACTTTCCCTTTCCTCAATCTCAAAAGGCTATAGCGTTTGAAGTTACTGCGGAAAAAGTCCAGTTTCCACTTTAGCATCTGCAACAAAACCACATCCAAAAAAAGATCACTTGTCTAACTCTAAGTTTAAAACTTTCTCAGTGACAGCGGTACGATGCTGTAATGAATCTGTCAGCTGCAATGTACATTGAACCATTTGGGTACCACCAAGCATGTATATTTTGAAATAATCCGAATTCGAGCTCATATTTCATTTATTTCGACATGTTGCAAATCCTTTGAAATCAATACTTTCGTCGACAAGTTTTATGATTATTAGTTATTATAACTACCTTTAAAAACTTTTGCTGAATCATCTGAAAAAACAAGCTGAACCTCTACCATTCATTGCATATTGCATGAGAGTAGCCCGAAATCTAGAACAAAGATTTACTAAAAAAGACTTTGATTGGGAAAGTTAAACAAAAATATCGCATATTCTCATATTGTATGTGGTGATTGGGCGAGTTTGAAAATCTTCGTCTGGTCTGTGTGTGTGTGCTTAACATAGCTCAGCTTAGGTAGCAACTGTGGACTCACATTATCTTAGACAAATGATCATGCTAAAATGCTGAGGCTATATACTCAAGTAAAGTGTAAATACATACGGTACGTACATACGGTAGAGAACATACATTAAACTAAGTAGTTTATGTTCCGTCTGTAAGGTTTGCCCTGTTACCATAAATGTCCACATTAAATATTACCGACCCACTAACTCGTCTCATGGAGGAGGAAACAACGCCTTATAAAGAATCACAGAGTGCCGTCATCGTACACATTCAAAAAACGGCGTTTTCCGTAGTTCATTTCAACAGAAGCAGAATGAGGGAAAGTGAATGAATCGGTTGTTTTGGATATGGGTAGCCAGTTTAATATCTAGCAATCGCAATAGAAGCTGCAGAGGCATAGAAAAATGGAAGGAAACATCGCTCCCATTTTTAACCATGAAAGCGCCATTTCACTGAAGTCTACTCTTCTCATGAGAGTTGCCACCGACGATGTAGGTTAAAGCGCCTTACGAACACAACACACTTTTGTTTTTCTTTTCTCCTGGAGCAACGGAGCTACTCTCAAAGAACGATCCGGATAAAAATGAGCAAAATCTCATCTTTTTATATTCGTTAGCAGTGTACCTTAGAAAAAAGTTTCGCCTTTCTACCTGAAACTTGCTCTCACTTTACAAACTTAATCTAACAGATTTACCCGATAAATTAGATAAAATCATAATCAGCAGAATGGAGGTATTATGTTGTTCACAGGCTGATGAAGAAGGAAATAGGTGAAAGAAGTTCATTGCTATCTGCAGCCAATTCACATTAAATTGACTAGGTACCCACATATTTTCTGTTTACTCAAACCCTTCCATCTCGGCCCATTCTTCTATTTTCTCTTTGTTTAGGTATAGAGATTTCCTAGTTTCGGGAATAGGTCAAACTGTTCAAAAACAACATGTTGAAATGTGGGATTATTTCCTCATAAAAACTACTTGACTCCATGTCAAACTTACGAATTAAAGATTGCTCTACCATCATCAAATACTTTGCTTTGGTTTCTCCACTTTTCACTTTTTGTTCACTTTAAAGGAACAGAATTCTTTTCCCCTTGTCTTCTACTTCTACATAAAAAGTCATTCCAGTCAGTTTGAAAACTTAGGATGTCAAACATTTTCTTTTCTTTTCTTGTTGCTAGAATTATGGCGAAAAAGTACTTTGGCAATGCAATGCATGTAAAGTATTTATATATTTACGTTCGGTACTTTTAGTTTCTTGCTTTCTTGTTAATACTTTCCTCTTGTACTACTTTAGATTTTGACTATTTTGAGAGATGGTCGCTTCACTTCTAACCCATGTAACTTAACTTTATAAAAGGGGTTAGCCCTGCTACACGGACAAAACTCTTTTGATAATGTATTCGCGAGACAGGACTTTCCCAGTGCTTTTCTCATTTCCTTTTTAAAAAGTTTAGTGACATGTGGTCTGAATCAATGAGGAGAGAAGAACAATGTGCAGCGGGGCAACGTTTGAAGCATAAATTGATTCCATGTGCGCCTCCAGTTTCAATGGTACAGCAGCAACTACAACAACGGTCTTTTGTGTCCTGTGTGTTTAGTTGCTTCTTTGCGCTCCTAATACGAGGACGAACACGAACTATCCAGCATGCTTACTTTTTATTCTTCCACTCTCCTCAATAAAGCAAAGCTCTGCCACATATCATATTAAATGCAGACATGTTAGTAATGTATGTATTATAATGTCGCCACTCTATACTAGGTAGTTTGTTCACTCCAGAAAATACCGGAGTCAGAAGTACATACACATGAATGAGGCGCGTGTCCAATCTACACACGCCGAGGCAATTGCACGTAGAAAAGTTACGTAAGTAGCTGGAAAGTGAAAGAGAATACTAAACCAAACCTGGACCAACAGTGTTGTGTACAGAGGAGATTTTTGGAGACTATTGTGGATATGTGCTTCAGTTTACACTCGCTGCGCACATATATTATACAGAATACGACACTTCGCTCGACTTGAGGTTTCTAATGATGAACGTAAGAAATTGTAAATATTGAACATGGGCATGACATGAGCGGCTAGTGTTACTTCAAGACCAACGGTGCTAGTCGACTATAAAAATTCTTAGTCACGAGTCAAGAATAAGTGAAATTGGTATGATACGCTTTCAGAGTTGATTCTATGTTCGTAGAAAAATGACGGAAAGAAAATGTAGAAACATCTCAAGAGGTGAGCAATATTAAACTGAAATGACTGGACCAAAGTGAAAAAGGGCAGAAGAAAGGACGAAGAATGGCAGAGAGAAAGTGGTTGAGTTATGCTGTCCTATTGCGTTGCAAAGACCAAAGTGGGAAGCGTTTGGTGTGGATTTTTCATTTTCTTAGGTTTGATCTTTGTTGTTTAAATAAAATGCTCGCATGAACATTGTTGTAAGTGGAGGGCACATTTCATTTCTGGCCTCACTGGAGACATATTACACACAGTATCATTATACTGAACTGTACCTGCAATACATTTGTTTCCCACACTTCAAAGATACCTTGAGTTTACCTAACTGTGCAAATACAATGTGCCTTGCCGCACACATCTCTTGTTAGAATTACGGCGGAGTGGAAGAAGTATCTACGTTAGTGAGTGAGTGGAGCGAACCAAGGGTATAATGTAAGTAGTCGAAACACGGCCTTGTACAAATGTGCCCTATGAACATTAGCTTTATTATTACGCACACATTTCTTTTCTACGCAAGGTGAGTTTTTTTGCAGAGGAAGTAAATTTCAAGCTGAAATGGGATCCAGTCCAAAGTTATAAATATAACAATCCTTGCCTTGAGATATGAACTCAACCGTTTAGAGAGTGAAAGTGTGAGGAATATCAAAAAGAATAAAGTAAAAGAATTTACAATTCCGTCATATACACGTTTTTCTTTTTTCACAGGATGTGATGTAAACTACTCTTGTGTATACAGACAGCGTCACTTCACTACATTAGTTTAGTGAAAAACTTGGTAAGCTTTGCTTCTTCTTGGTGGAGAAAGGGGAAAGACGAGACACATCTAGAAGATTTGAAGATGCTGGCTTGAGACTTTAGAAGCTGTGGTATTGTACCTCAGCATTCCAGGTCTTCCCATGATAACACTATTTCTAATACATCAACATCAGTGTTTCAGCCTACAGTTATGCGTAAATGGTGGGTGTAAGTTTGTAGTGTAAAGTAAACCTCCAATGCAGTGTACTATAACGTAGTAACATAGTAGAAATCAGCAAGTAAAAGATAGTAGTAGCAGGTAGGTTCCTTTGCTTCAAAACGATCACATAAAGATTTTCTTCTCGCAAGTATAAATTTCCTTTCTTGCTTCTCTGAAGATAAATTTGAATTGCAAGAAAGAATAACGAATTGAAAATCAAACATGGGTAGGGAAGGTATGTCATGCCGTGTGTGCTTCTTCTTTCCTTTTGTTTCTCTCATTTATTCCTGTTTTATCTATTGCCGTCGGAGTGAACCTACCTTTCTACCTTCCTAACAAATTCAATAGAGAAGAGCACGCAGCTCACAACGAAACGCTGTATTCAGCTAGAAAACATTTCATTTCTGGCTGCTTTGCAAGAATTCAGCATTTCTCAGGAAGAATCAGTTCGATTCTTCTTCACTTCAACTCTGCTCAACTCTCCACGTGAAAAAACTTTCATATAGTTAATTTATAACATGGTGGTTTTTTTGTACTCGCAGGGAAAATGTACTGACTCTTTTTGCTGGAAAATGGAAAGTCAATAGAGAATTGTATTGTTCAAGTGTGATTTAATACTAAAAATTCCCCCAAGATGCCAATGCATTTTTCCTAGATATTCTTTTACTAATGTGCTTCTTGTGGAGATTCGAGCCATTATTTTACTCCTATTGAAAAATGATCATATGTGTATTATTTATCACGTGAAGCGAACAAATATGTACAATAAACTGGAGTGAAAGAAAGGTGGAGGTGGATGTGCAAGTACAAAATACCGGCACCACTGAAGCGAGTAAAAAAGTGGGGGACAGTGTAAGTAATATGAATTACCTTTTCGAGGAGGAGAAAAAAAAAGAACAAGTGGAAGAAATTCCATTGCGCGCTGTGTTTGACAAATGGTCTTTTGATATTAAATTTAGTTGAACAAACGGGCAGCCCAATATACGACAGTTCCAGCAGCACATATAAAACACTCGGTGATGGTGGCTGGCTACAGAAGCATGCCTAATTCTTATCTTATTACGACCTATCTTCCTTCTTCGTATTTTTGTAAGCAATTCGCTTCCTTCCCACGGAACAAGTGGTATGGTATGATGGTGATTGTTGTAGTGTATAAAAAGAAATGACTTGTATGATGGTTTTTTATATTCTTCAGGTTTTAATGCAAATCAAAAGGACATAAAGAGAGCAATAACAGACGAGTTCTCATGTCCCCTATCCCTTATTTTTATTATTCCGTTCTCGAATTGGTTTTCTATGGAAGAACTATTAAATAAATTTTATTACACATAGTGAACAGGGCAGAAAATAGACCTGGGCATTACTCTTATCTAGCCGTTTACACACAGACGCAATGCAATGTTACTTTATGGCGTGACTCCAATTGGAGAGCGGAACAACTTCTGAAGAAGTAAGAGTAAGCGTCCTTACACTAGCCGAGTTGTGTGTTCCTCTTAGACACACGCATAATCGTATAATAGAGTATAATGTTCCTGATACAAAACTTTATGTTTTGAGTGAAGAGGACAAAATATTTTCGTGTTTCCTGGCTTGAATTACAACTCTGGAGTAGTAATCGTCAATCATTTTATTACGCTGAGACGATGCTGAAAGATCTGCAATACAATTCTTTTAGAGCAGGTATTGTAATGTGTGAGAGGAAAGAGAAAGCGATGAAACATTCAATGATTGTTGACAAACTGGCTACTACACGTTTAAAACAAAAGACTGTGCGACCTCAAACGCTTCTCTGTATTGTTTTTATCATCAAGAATTTGTTTGAAATTGTAGAAACTTAGAGAAGTTTTCAATTGTTAAGGCTAATGAATACTTCTCGAGAATCCTACCTAACCTACTAATTTGATTGCCGTACCAATTAATCATTTTCAAAATACCTGATACTCTGCACGGTCTATTTTCTACTTTCGTTTTCTTTTCAGTATCTCATCTATTTAATTTGATTAAATTGGTTTCTGCTGTGTAGCAATAGCATAGCAATCCATCGAAAATTGGAACATATCATTACCATGAACGCTACGGCTTTGCCTGTCTGAAAGTGAAATGGAAGGCATAAAACTAATGGAATGTTGGAATATGTGGTCCCGTACAAGCACCGTAACGTAACAATGTTTCAGGTAGAAAATGTGCACACAGAGAAAGTACTTTGGCACATAATATATGAAATTGGTTCTTGTCGTTGTTGTACCAATTCGGCAGTAGCAGCAATAAAATTGCATATTCAGGAATTCAATCGGCTATTCTAAATATCAAATGTATTTTCCGACTTTGCTTTTGATGCTCACTTGGTATAGCACTTATGAAAAGATACCGTGATATTATATAGAAGAGATTCTAATGGCTTCTTCTGAAGTAAATCGATAGACACAAACCTGGACCTGATGGAGCAAACTGCTTTTTTGAGGATTTTATTTTGATGTTGAGGAATTTGTTTGAAAAGGAAAGGATGTGTTATAGCCTGCATTTATCTACAAATGTTTTGGATATTGTCAATACAAAATGGAGTAAGATTGAAAAACGTTTGTCAAGTGGAAGTAGAGTAAATGCAAAGTCAGAAAGGATTAGGCAATCAAGCGATTGATATATTACGTGCCTTAGAATATTTGCCCTTTGCCATTTCCGTCTCTTTCGCTTTCTCTACAAAGATGATCTCTTGAAATGAACCAGAGCCGAGCCTACAGTATTCTACAGAGATAACGAAAGTTTTTAATAACTGTTAGCGAAAAGGTAATTTGAGCACCATGTTGTTTCTGCCACTGCTCAAATTAGTGTTATTTAAAAAGTTGTACAATTAAAGTCTCAACTCACAGAAGCTGCTCTGAAATTTATATCCATTTCCAAATAGGTCAGAGAAAAATAATAGGCTCTCATACAAAAAACATGGATTAAAGAAAACGAGTTGCTACAATTTATTTTGTCATTCAGTGTTATTTACTATTTATTCCGTGCTCCGCTTTGAAAGAGGACACTCTTTTTTCCATCTTCAAATGCATGCAGTGATAAAAGGAACAAAAGGAGAAAAACAAGTGAACATCAAGGAAGCAAGCTTAAGTAAGCAGGGAATAGAAAATAGAGAGGTATTGATTCAAAAGAGTCTTAAAATGTGGAGAGACGCAAATCTCTAAATAAACAAAAATACGCCTTAAGGTTTCCTCTCGTTTTTCCTTTGGATTTTTCCAGGGGTCTTTCTTTCAACATCTCTCCACGTACACCTTTTAAAGGCAGCTCTTTGTTATATTAATAAATAAGCCCGTTGTAAATTTCAACATGGCCACCACGTACACAAGAGATAGAATTTTTAGGCATAGACAAACAGTCCTTGCCATCCCAACATGAATGCAGTGTGCGTATAAAAAGCGAACGGGAGCAGAGAGCTCCTTAAGGTACATCTTTGAAAAATTCAACTTCCTTTATTTTCGTGTTTCTTTCTCATATATCAGGCCATAAGAGAGGAGGAGAGAAAACAGAAGCATCTTTCTTTTCCCTTTTTACATATTCGTGTAGTCTCTCCGCTTTGTCTGTGTGGATTAATGCATTCACATTAAATGCCGACTTCGTCGACTCTTCTGAGGTAAATGTGCATAGTACGTCGTACTTACAAACTACAGGAAGGATCAAGATAGACTTTTTCACACACACATTCAGAACCGGGCAGTTTCTTCTTCAGACATTCATCTCTTTTCCACGAGATTTGCCATTTAGACGTGAAAGGAAGCTGTTTACTTTCCCCTGCATGCATTATGTATTACATTTTGGGGCTTTGTTCACTTTTTTCCTTCTCACGAACCTATTTACGAGGTTGGAGGTGCATCGCGCTCAGGACTGCTTTCACAAGTTTACTATAGATATTTCAAGCAGAAAACCATCTCATATTCATGCCTTTTGCTTTGCTTCCCCTTTTGTTTAAACACTGCATTTGCTGTTGCACGTACAGTGCCCATTTTTATTTTAATACATTTTTATCAAGCTTTTTTTCTCCTACTATACGTAAAAATATAATAATATATTGTGCCAAAATGCAATTAGAATGTTGAATAAAAAACTGACTAAAGCCCTTTGTTGTTGTAGGTTAGTCAACGTGAACCGTTTCCCATTTTCTTTCTCTCCTCCCTTCTTTACAGTAATGGAGAAGGAAAAGAATAAAAAAGTCATTGAATTGAATTCACTTTCTTCTCCGTAATAACCTTTTTCACCCTTTTCACTAAATTGTTATTATATCCAAGTAGATATTTACATATTTACACACATGTATATCTACATTAACAAGAGAAGGGGAGATCGAGATAGTAAGAAAGCGGGATTGTAAAGGCGGTAGGTTCTTAGTCCGCATTCGGCAGTCGCAACTCTCGCAAAGCAATGTATTCATTCCAAACACAAGAAGGAAGTATAAAAAAGAAGTTAGCTGAACCCTTCGTCAAGACTTACATTGTGTAAATGAACACACTAAGAAGATATATGGCGTTTTTGTCTCTTCTTAGTAAAATCAATTTAGTCTTAATTAAAGTCAAAAAGTTTTAGTATTCTTTTTCTTTCTTCGTGCTATGTGCACAATATACTCTCCTGCTGCTCCTCACTAGTCTCTGTTTAATTCTAATAGCTAAGGGCTTAAAACCAAAATCGCTCTGGTCTAAAAGCAAACAATAGAAAAGTAAAGCAAAGGCAATGAACGAACCAAAACAAGCAAAGATATGACTCTCTCTCTCTCTGAAGACGTTAAAGGAATGAAAACTCGGTTTACTTTCCCAACAACGATTCCCACAACGTGTAACTGAATGTGTACCAAAAAGTCAATTTTATGTATGTACGTCAGTGGCTTCAGTATTTCTGTCTCTGCATTTGTTTGTTTCTCTATACCTTGCAACCACTTTTACCAATATTACTTTGTTATCTAGTGTTTACTCAAGTTCCAACCCAAAAGATTTTCTTTTTCGTTTCCGATGTGCTGAAATCATTACAATGCTTTGATGTTTTCATTTGTCTCCTTAAGACTCCCAGATTATGTAACGATTGCACGAGGCGCATGCAACTTTCACAGTTACGCTCAATTCATTCACTTTATGCGCAAATGCTTTTAGTTCAGATGCATTTGATATTCACAAGCACATTGCCAAGTCAAGACAAACCGTACCTACTTTACACACTCTGCAGCGTCTTTTCGTTCTCAACTAATACATCTAATCTCCAGTTTTATGCCTCAGTGCAACAAATAACACTACAAAAAGGAAAAAAGATAAATAAAATATCTGTAAATACGAAAATGGTGATGTGAAAAAGTTGTAACACAAAAACAGTTTCGGAACAAGAATTTTTAGTTGTTCCCCTTTGTACGTTTCAAGAGTATCGCTACAATAATCATCATCACGAGTAAAGTAGATTTCGAGTTGGAAATGCACAAATGCTATTAACTCAAAGAAAGTAAAAGAACAAGGAAACAAGGAAATGGATAGAGTAGAAAGAAAAGGAAGCTTTTGTCTTAGAATAAATACGCGCAATCAGATTGGTGAATGTGAGAGGATATTCTACGAAACATTGTTATGCTTCTTTCACTCTCTTTCTGTCGAGTTATACATACTTCTTTGGATTAATTTCACCGTGGGACATTGACAACTGATTTTCACCGAGAAGAAAGAAGAAATAGTCTCGAAGGGGAAACGCTGCCGAGGAAGACAATTTTCACGAGGTTCAGCTCTGCACTCAGTCAACGTATAATAATAATGGGTGCATGTTTCTATTCAAGAATGACTCCACAGCTCCACAGATTCGATTGAAGAAATGAGTAGAAGGAAGTGTAACAGTTACAAGAATCGAAGAAAAGTTGCCTGGTGTCACCTCCAAATGAGTACCATGCTCAGAGCGGCAATAGCAGCGACAGAGATTTCTAATAGAAAATCTCGGCAAGAGTTAAAATGAATGAAACATGAAAATTATTCTCCTTTGTTCAGGGAATCTAGTTACAGTTGCCCGCACAGTGAGAATGAGAAGCGTCGTGTGAGAAGCAGTCTTTATGTTATTATCGTCTCGAACGGAAAAAATAAGCGTTAATATATTTAACCTATTTCACTCGAGCAAATTTGAATTCTAAGTTGTATTAAAATAGACAGCCACTATAACACTTGGGAGAAATGAAACGATCAGGAATGTCATACATTACCATTTTACACTATACACACAGACACAACCTGCATATTATACTCCTAACCCAAGCTCAAACTGATGCCTTTTACCTCCGATTTATACATGCATGAACCTACATAATTTCTCATTCGAGTGTTTCCTCTTCTTTACATACAAAAGCATTGATATTGTCATTCTTGTGTCACAAAGAAAATAGCACATTGTCTCTGCTTTCACTGACACGTTGATAGTATAACATAACAAAAGCTACAACGTAGTTTCATGTCTGCCTTTCCGCTTGTGATCCATTCTTATTATATTTACAATATTACCAGGAAGCTAAAAATCGACTGAAATGGAGAATAACTTGAGACAGCGCGCTCAGACTTTGCGAGAGAATCCTAGTTTCAGAATGAAACCAAGCGCCTGACTGCATAACGTACCATGGTACAAGGACGAGGAGTAACGGACTCATCGTTTCCTACGTCCGTTATTTTCACTCGGGTAGTCAGTCAATATCTTCAGGTTTTTCTTTCATGCCGGTGGAACATGCCCAAACTACGCAATGTGGCAGATTCCTTTCACTCTCTTTGAAAGTTTTCGTTTTCTTCTTTGAGGAAAAGTATAGATGCAAAGATATTGTAGAGCAGTGGTAATTCCAAGGAGGCTTCCTTTTTTATTATTCGATTTTCTGGAGAAAGACGAGCAATGGAGGCAATGGAAAGCACCGGCTTGTGAATAGGCACCTTCACTGCACTCTCGTCGGTTTTTCTTGGGTTGTTACCCTTCTTTTTTCCTCAATCATCTTGGGACTTTTTTGTGACTTACTTCCCTCAAGACTTTCAATCCTACTCTAGTACGACGACGCTGAGAAGTGCATTTGTGGAGCGGCCCCGTCATTCATGATAATGTAGAAATAGAAGCACGATGGTACTCACGAAATACAAAACGTGTCTAAAGGTAGTTGTACTTGTGGACCTTCTTGATTCGTTTTCTGCGTTTCTTTTTACAAAAACAAGAGCAGAAAATAGAGAAGTGGGGCTCTAGAATGTCTAAGTTTCAACTGTCTTTCTACCACCAGGTTCTTTTTCATGAATGCAAAATGGCAAAAAGAAAGATGAAATATGTAGAAAAAATTTGAATTTGACAACTTTTCCGTCAACTAACGCAGATAAAAGCCTGTATGACTGACTGAGTAATACCCTGTCACTCAAAAAGTGTTTGTGTCATTTTATTGGGGTTTCAAAGATTGTACGTAAGAACGTGTATGTATTTGTTTCTTCGGGGATTCCAAACACTGTACAAATATAATTTCATGAAAAGGCTTAGCATAAGCAATTTGGAATAATAAATTCAAATAAATCTGAGCAGAGTTAACATCAATTTGCATAGCGGCACACTCAAAACAACCATTTTTCTACTTGGCATTCATTTCATTTAAGAATGGGGGTAGTGGGAAAAGATTTTTTATAAACAAAGTGCGGTGTCACTATGAAAGAACGCGGGCAATTCAGGAAGAAAAACGTGCCGAGCAGTAAATCGAAATATGTTCACATTTGTTTGCTCGATAAATAGGCAGACGCAAATATTTTGTTTGTGTGTGTAAAGTGGAATGGCGAGAAATCAGTTTTCCCTTTCTTACACATCTGATACAGGGCGATAAATTGTTTGACATTAAATCGGTTACTTACATATATTACAATTGCACGAGGAGGAATGAGGAGAAATTGTGTACGACCTACTTTGTGCGGGGAGATGTTCTGGAAGATTGGCTTCTTTATTTTTTCAAGTGTAACCGTGTAACATAACAAATGAACTCAGCATAGCAAAAGAAAAAGTGAAAGTAGATGCGCAAGTTTTCAATGAGCCACTGTGCTTTGTTACTGGCAGTTTGCGACCCAGAGGCATCAGCCAGATCAAATAAAGTCAACTTCAGAATCAGGATGAAAGAAAACTGTTTTTCGGTTGGTATAACTAATTTGTACTCTTTATGTTTACAGCTTACGTTCTGTTCTGTACAAATGTTTACTGATTCGTTAAAGCTTATCTCATAGAAAAGAATTCCCGATGTACCTCTGTAAAACAATACATAACAAAAGTTGCAAACATGTCTGATGAAGAATTATGCAGGCAGACTACCTACCAGATTAAGGTTTGTGTGATTCAATTAGCTTTAGATGGAACGGATCTACAAGAAAAATATTGCAAATTCGGATTTCGTAGATTTTCTAGTGAAACTTTTGTATTGCGTAAATTTTGATTATTAATGTACACATTTCAAAGTTTCAAAACAGACAAAGAGAAAGGCAGGGGAAGTTCAAACTCATCATTTAGTCAAATAACGGCTTTATCTTGGCTCGACACGAGAGGGGAGGAGGGCGGAAACTCTTGTCTCCTCTCAACATCAATAAACACCACTCAACTTCTTTTCTTAAACTCTCAAATCCTAACTATATCATGATATCATTCACGTCATCACCACCACCAACACAATAAGCGAATAACCCCACTCTTCCTAACGGAAATATTGTTGCAGCAGGAATCGCCCATACCCTGGGTGTCAAGTATGTTTAACCACTGAAACCACTTATAAACAAGAAAAAGTTCCGCTGTACTATCACCTTACATTTTACCTCCCACTTTATTTTCCCCTTTTTATAGAAAAAATGAGAAGTTTTATAAGTTTAGTCTATACCCAACTATGCGTGAAGTTAAATCTTATTCATGTTTCGTCTACATGCAAAGAGAAAAATCCATTTTCAAAGTACGCTTCATATGCGATCAACAAAAAGCCATTTATATTTCGAGGAAAAAAATAATTTAAACCGGTGAAAGCAGACGATGGGAAACCTCAACTTTGTGAAGTGCAAGCGGCGAACATCCTTGAGGAACCGACAGTTTTATTACGAGGCTGAATAGAAATGTGCCTCTTTTTCGGGTGGGTTGATCCACCTCATCATTGATATCCATGTCTGGTTTATCCACAAAATGCAGCTCAAATAGGGCGTGTATCCACAGTATTCTTTCACTGTCATGTTTACAATGTCTACTGTGTTCAGAGAAATGCAAGAATTCGTCTGATGTGTTTTGCTCATACCTACTTTATAGTACGTAAAAGCTTTCGCTTTATACTGATACTGTTTCTGGAAGGAAAATTGAAACTATTTCATGTTGATCCGAACTTGGGTGAATGTAAAAATGGCAATCTTCTTACGCCTGAGAAAATTCTGCATCCACTCTCTCATCCATTTTATGCGAGCATATTTGCAAGAGAAAACTTACATTGTCATGAAATGGATATAAATTCCATCTTGGGATACACCGTTTTTGAGCACTGTCTTTTTCCAGAAGGTGGGAAAGCATGACAGACAAAAGTACACTTTGACATGTAGACTGACAGCGGATTTTTAAAAATGACAAGTAGCAAAAACTGGAAGATAGACAATCATCTTGTCTTTCTTATCTACCAGTACCAACAAACAAACGGAAGGTATAAAAAACAGTGAGTAAAATTGAGAGCAGTCACTCAAAATGGTGGAGCAGTTGTTAAACATTTTTTGAATATTCTGTTTTAAGATGTGAGTAAACAGCTTTTTGGATAGTCATTTCAAAGTTTCTACAAGCTGTTACGATGAAGAGTTCAAGTCGTAAATAATAACAAAAATTGTCAGAATGATAAAAAATCTTCCATTTATGGGCATACCATGGTCTATTTAACATGAAGACGAACAGTGTATAAAGTGAAGACTCAACTCAAAAAGAGGCTTTATACTTACACTTAGAAAAAAGTAGGGATGCGCGAATTAACATGAAAGCACTTGTCTCGGTTTATGATTCTGTAACAGAGCCAGCAATGGAAGTTTTACTATGCATTTGTACACAGTACATATGGTAATGCATTCTGAGCCCATTAACAAATCATAAATGCGTCTTCCAAAAATACTGAAAGGGGGATGAATGCAGAAAGATTTAAGCGGATACATAAATGTGCGCATTATGGGTAGCAAGTTTCGCTGGAATCAGTCAGCGCTGCTCCTCTTTCTCTAGAGTGATAGTTAAACTTTCATGATTTCATATTTGATGAACGGATGTTGAAAGAATGCGCGAATGCACTGCCTCTGCTCCTCCTTTCCAAAGGTTACCCTCCAGTGCTTATACTTATTAAATTTTTATTACGAACGTTTTTCCGTTGAAAGCATCACGTCGTAATATTCACTGTTTTTTTTGTTATGCAAACGAAAAAAAGATTTAGCACAACTGGGAACCACCGTGCAAGCACTTTAATATTGCATTATTTGTATTGTACCATTTCTGATCTGGATTTTAATTTCTGCTTCAAACGAGATTTGCTACTGAATACTTGAATAGCTCAATAACTTCGTTCTACAAAGGCATTCAAATTTTTATTTCTATTTTCAGACACCCAGATGAATATCTTTAGAGAAAGCTATGAGCGACTGACCAATAATACCTTTGATCATTTCATAAAAGGTCGGTCGAGTCATCGTGGAGCGTAAATAATATGCTATAAACTTTTGCTTTTAGTCAAACCTGCCATCTTCGCCAACGCTGAAACGAACATCAAAGAGTCCTCACTAATACTTTCAACGGTTTTTATGCAGCACGTGGGTATTTTCACTGATAAAGTTACCCATTGTTGATATTACCACCAGTTTTTCAATTTTCCCGTTGTGTTTAGATAAGATTTTTTCTCTCTGCATTATTCAACACTGATGTAAACATTTTTGTATTTAGTTTGTCTACAATTTGTCCAAAACTCTAACTCACTCTTGGATCTTGGAACGTGTGCCTTTCTCTCCCTTGTCTGATTTCAGTCGCTCATTCAACTGTAGCAGAGAATAAATACAAATTTTCACTTTTGTGTGTTCTAAGCTTTTCCTGTTTTCTCATGAACTTGCTTGTGTACCACACAGATATTCTCATAAGCAGGCCCAAACACAACGCTCAGAAAGCTAAGTCGTTTTCTACAAGTTCACGTTCACACACAGCAAAACGGCAAAAAAAAAGTCGTGAAAGTGGAATGGAAAAAGAGAAAGCAAAGTAAACGTTGATCGATCTGTCTGAGAATTTTTCTCGTTTTCGTTCTTATTCTTTTTGCTTTGTAAAAGGGGAAAATATCAACAAGGAGGGACGGCGAATTCATTTCATTTCAACAAACGAGATAGGTGGCTGTATTTGTTTCCCTTGTTGCTACTGCCATTGCCAACACCAACGTCACCATCATCACTAATATACAACACATTCTCTCTGATGGCGGTGGTGAGTGATTCAGTGAGAAAAATATGTACATCCAATGAACCATGTCATAGTCATATCACCGTCAACTAGTAATGGTCTTGGTCCCACCACATTCACTTTTTTCGTTTCCTCGTTATGAGAAAAGGTTTTCTAACCGCTTCTTCCACCAACGACCACTCTCCGTCTTTTCTCATCCTATAGTTTTTTCGTAAAAGTAGCGTAACCATTTTCATTTTTCTTTTTCTTTCGTCTGCTTATCAGATGCGCTAATGGCGAAAAGCCATTAAGAAATGGAGGAGGCTCTGTAAGCGTAAGCTTTTTTTCTTGTTAACTCACACTCTATTTTTTCCCTTTTTCATTTTTTATTCCTTAATAGTCCATCTCAATACAATGGATTTTTCTACCTTAAAAATAAACTCATGTATGTAAATGACATGCATACGTCGACGATAGATATCCATTCAAAAAACGTTTTTGCCTTGTTATCTCGATAAGAAATGAGTGCATAGTTAAAAACTCGTGAAAAGAGAAAAATGAGAAAGAATGGGAGTTTCGGTTAAGAGAAAAATTGCAGTATCATTTCCTTTGTCCCTTCTTCATCATCGCCGTAATCATCGACTTGTAGGGAAGCAACCACAAAAAACCTGGCAGTTGGTTGTTTTCTTTTTTTTAGTATGATGCGTGGGTGTAGTTTAGTTTGTCCACGTAAACACGAAAGTTATAGTGTGTATCTACTGGATAGTTTTTGTAGAATCACAATGGAATGTGACTTTTTCTGACTTTTGCAACACACAACAACACTAAACATTTCAAATATTGAGCATTATTCATTCCGTTAAAAAGAATAGTCAACCGCTGTGCCATGCCTCTCCAAGTCGACTCTCAAACCCCGTATGTTTTGTAACTTTCTCCGGTTGTTTTCTGCCACTTTACCGAGCTCGGTAGATGCATACCTCCCTTTCTTACGCACACAACTTTTTATATGTCGTCTTTCCAAAATACTTTTGTGTGTAAGTCGACTCTGGGATACTTTATCCCTTGTATCCGTCGCCGTTCTACGTAGAATAAGAAAAAATGGAAAGTTCCGACTGAGTGAGTGAGTGAGTGGTAGAAGGTAGGCAGTGGCTTGGCTACACAGACCAGCTGTGGTATGCCGTTGTGGCCCTTGAGACATATTCTCTATTCATTTACTCATTCTTCATTCTCCTAGGCCGTGTTGAAGGCTTCGCCGTCGAGAAAATATTCAGTTGTAGCTGGACCAGTTGTAGGAGTGGCAATGAATGTGTGTGTAAGGGAGAAAGAGAACGAGGAGAGAAAAAGTGATACATGATGGCATGTGTGCAATGCAAGTATATTTTCATGTATCTTTCTTTTTTTTCTCTGGCTGAATATATTTCTTTGGTATGGATGTATTGTGGTGGCAGTGTTGGCTGGCTGGCGCGAAAGAGAAGAACCAGTTCACTGACCCTGGGGACTCCGCTCAATATTACGTATACTTTCTCCGTATCTTCTTACATCGTACTTTTTCTATTCTCCGTGGCCAATTCATCTTCTTTCGGGAAAACATGTATAAAAATTGGAGATAAATGAAGAAAAATCTGTACTGTGTTCTTTTTAACTCCACCTTTCTATTTTTATAGCTTCACTCTTGCTATACTGGAGCATGATGAAGAGGGGGAAAATATTGTGCGTGAAGAGTAGCTGCTTATTATTAGGAGGAAGAGGAAAGGTAGCCCATAAAACAGAAGTGGAATCATCTGGTGAAAATTTTTCTCGGGAAAAGAGTGATGTATTAAAAAGCCGTTATTAATACATTCTTTTTACCCAGTATTATTATTATCTCTGCAACGCCCATTTCTAAACTATGATGTAGTGCTTATCCTTGAAAAAACACTTTTCTTCCCACACTTTGCGTTATCTCAGTTATCATTTTGGAGGATAAAAGGTACATGTCTTACATCTGTAAAAGTTCGGTGCTTTACTATGTTTCAACATAGCTATAAGGAAACGCAGTCAGTGGAGACGACGAAAGCACCAGTGTGATGTAATGAAATGGAGGTTCCTGCGGTACAACACATTTAACATTCTCAATCCTCTAATGAAATACTTTACTGCTGTACAACTACCAGATAAAATTGCTTCGTGTAACCTTAAACTTGTAATTACCTCGCAGTGAAAAGAGAATTAAAGCTTTCAGACTTGACTTTTGCATGAACTTGGATACCTACAGTTCACCACCACGCACACATTACCACCATCTTTCATCCTCTTAACAGTTTTCAGCCCCTGCTTTCCATCTACTCTGCCCCTGCCTTCTCAAGAGATCTTAATGAAGGTTCTCAAACCATTTAACAATAATCCCAACTCCTATGCTTACAGAATATTATAACCTTCTCTATTGCCTTTAGACGTTCACTCGAGCGCAACTTTCTCTGCCATCTAAATGAATCCTCTCTCATGTTACCCAGCTTTCCACGTAATGCCCATCGTATAATTTTAATGACGTATGTGTCTACATCATCATCTATACCAATATCAGGTCTCATACATTCCTTTTTAGCACACACACGACAATTGGTTTATTAAGCACCTCTACCTGTGAAATATTTGAATTTTGTGTCAACGAGAGACTTCAAAGGGAAGTGAGTGAAAGAAAGTACAAAATTGAACAACCAAAGCAGAAATGCTTTCAACTGAATCCCTACTGCGTCTTATATTTCAAATTTTCCCAAGATGAACAACCACTTGAACTGATGAGACAACTTGGAAGAATATTTTAATAGATAAAAGTAAAACCTATAAGCAAATTAGGGCGAAGTTGGCTGATTTCTATAGTTCAGCGCATTTACATTATTGTGAATTGTAAATTGAAATCTTATTTTCATAACCGCCAGTTACACTATTTAAATAAGTGACTGGTGAAAGGGGCAGAAAATGTGCATTTTTGGAGATGAATACTACCCACAGACTGATTGGATTATTATTTATTAAATAACCTTCTCTACGACCTCTTGCTTTTACTTTTGATTTCAGGCTTCATTTAGGGCTCAGAGAAAAGAGGCTTTTTATGTGAGCTTATTGTAGAGTGATAATGAAGCAAAAACTTTCACAGAATATCATTATCCTATTTGAGTTTTTCACTTTCTTCAGCTTCAGACATACATTCATTTAATTTCATTCAGTACTTAAATTTAAGCCTTACACAATCGCACCACGAAAAGGCGACCGTCACTCAAAGCACAACTAATGAAGGGAGACCTTTTCGTTTCTTATTTCGTTCACTCAGTTGGTAATAATGTTCGTCCAAGTAAACTGAAAAAATTAAATGTAAACTCGTACATATATCTCAGTTACGACTACATATAGCATATATATAATCATTACTTGAGTAAGTTTGAGAGTGAAAATAGATGAACTGTTTAAAGAACGGACTTAACAAACTTAAGTTAATAGTTGGACTAGGTCTGTTATGTAATTTAGATGGTAGTAAAAGTGAAAAAAGTTTATATAATGTCATATTTTTGTTCTAGTTTCACTTTCCTTTTGTAAACGGAATATAATTAAGTAATGGCCCTCTCTTTCTACTTCTTTTTATTTTCGTCTGTACTTTTCTTTCTTCCTATGGCTCTAATGGACGAGTGGTGTGGTGAGTGAGTCAGAGAGTGAAGGAGCAAAGAAAAAGCTTTAAGCCAGACAATATGAAATCTTCGTGTGCGTTCTCTTGATGATAATGACGGACTAAAAAGGCTCATCGTTTCACCATTAAACTGAATATGTATTGTGTACACTAGTTGATAAGCTACGACATAGCTTTTTCTACAAGGGATTCATTATCGCCACCACTGCTCGGCACAGCATAGAAAACGGAGTGATAATGATACCTTTCTTTTTTCTCTTCTAAAGGATGACTACGTACGCTGAGCGAATTCCTGTCCAAACCTTAAACTAAATACTACCCACCTTCCTAATGTTCAAAGGGTCATTATGTGTGCTACTTTACACAAAGAGCGCACTACTCTTCTGTCTGCTGTTTTGTTTACATGTATGCTTTGCTTTGCTCCATTTTCATTTCATTTCTTTCTGCAGCTACAGCTCGTTTCCTTTCTTTGGCTTATGTTGTGAAAACATTAGTTGAAAAGAAGAGCCCATAATCCAGCGAAATAATAATAAAAGGGGAAGGACGGACCATGTGAAGCAAAATGAAACTCTAGTGAATCCTGTCAACGGGTAATGAGATTAACTAGGGGAATTCAGCTCTGATTTTATGACAGTCAAGTTGCCGTTACCATTCCCGTTTTCTCTTTCTCAGACCGTTGGCAGCCAAAAGTCTTCACCTTCCCCCAACATTTCATTTTCTTCTTGTTCATCCTCCATGGTTAAAATTGGTTCAACGTTTGATCTATTGCACGCATTAGCACCAGACGTAATTTTGTTTCAACTCCTGGAATTTTCACAATTTCAAGTCACTGCCTGCGAAATGTTCACAGTGTGATCATTTTCTATTAATCGTTGCAGGAGGGTGCATTTTATTTGCACTGCATTCTAACAGTGTTTTGATTATTCTTCGAAGAACCAAATTAAGATAAAATGATTTTCATTTTCATTTCTTTGGAACTAGAATGAAGTGGATAGGATTTGGATGAAGCCGTTCAGACAGACGAGCAGTGCTAAAAGTGTGAAGTTTGTTTTCATTACAACTTTATATTGTGGCAACATTGCACAATTTTCAGTCTAGCTTAATGGGAATTTGATAATAAAAGCTGCAGTGCGGACAAGGACAACAAGGGAAGAAGTTCAAAGGAACAATAACATCATTCTAATGTAATGTTCACTTGGATGACAGATTGAGGACAAGACAAGATTGTGATCGTTAGCAGGCGACAGCTGAAAAGAACACGACATCTGATTCCCGTCATCTTCATCTTCATCATCACTTTATTTCACTTTATTTCTGAGTTTCTTTCTTCTCCACCACATCCTCAACTTCCTTTCGGAGAAACTTCTGTTGCGTATTTTATTCTTGACGCCTTGGTCCAAGTTCCAAGAAAACCAAAACAAGCAACGAGATTTCACATGAATGTGACGTAATACCGTGCCATTATGTTTTTCATTTTATATGAATCCTAGTCATTACATTTTCTTTCGAGAAGGATAAACAAGAGATGGAAAAATTTAGAAGTGTGTGTGTTCATGTGATCATGTGTGCCACTAGAAGAAAGGAATCGTGTTAATAAAAATGTGGACTGACTTCCTCTTTCCTTTCTAATGGACTTCTTATGCCATTCTGCTAATCGGAATGATCATTATCAGACACATATCTGTGGCTTACTTTTTGCGAAAACCAAAATGAAGTGGAAAGTGTAAACCTTGTCCACTTTGTAGAGGCAGGTTAGTCAGTAAAGCTGAGTCAAGTTGAAGAAGGGCGCAGAGAGAAAGTAAAAGAGAGAGCAAGAGAAGACGGGCAGTTTCTTAAGATTTAGTTGTAATAATGGTTTTCTAGGGTTCATCCGGCAGCTTCACTTCAATTTCTTTTTGACTGCACTCCATTCACTTGATTGTGTATGTATCTCAATTCCAAGCTTTCCTGGGGTCGAGTCGAGGTTACTTTCTTACTTCTTTATTTTGTACCTCCCTATATTAGGGTATTATCCCAATCCCAAATGAAACCCGTTGGATATAAAAAGGCAGTGATTCTCATCCTCTTTTGATATCAACGAGTAGATTGCATGTGTCTATATAATGTACACGTCTCCAGCACCAGCATGCACTGGAGAAAACGGAAGGGCCGAAGGCAAGGGAAAAGGAAAGGATTTACTTTGTTTTGAGCTTTAGCCTCTCCCCTTTTATTTTATCTTGAGATTATGCGTTGACTTTTGGATTTGATAGTTGAGCCACTACCGCACACATTCAGCGTCTCCTACTTAAACTGATGCTGTTTCTATTATAGTGTTGTAGTCCGGATTTAGGGTAGTTACATAAAACACGCACACAACACAGCTTTCCCTGTTTTACTTTATACATTATTTTTAATACGATGCATCGCGGGAGTGTGGGAATACAGCTTCCTTTCTAACTAGCTTCGTTACGAAGTCGTTTCCTACGGTCTCATATTTCCCGTTTCATGTCACACTCGTAAACTACGTCAAATGTGCATTATTAAAGCTGGTGCGCTACGCTTTTATCAGGAGTAGCAATTTAGGTACCATAAAATCGAACCCTCTTGGCAGTGATTTTTGATCTCTGCGGGCACATCAAAAGGTCTCGAATCTAATGATGAATAATGAAAATTGTAGCATGACCTTGAAAAAATATAATTTACAATTTTGTTATTATTAGTATTTCTAAAGCGAAACGACAAGCTTCTTTCCAGAGGGTATCACTCACAATCCGCATTGAAAATGTGTCTGGTTTTGGATGGATTAGTGACTATTTCCTCTACTCAGTTTTTGGCATTTTACAATGGCCCATAATCAAAATGCTAAAAAGAATACTTCAAAATCCATACCTCACAATTTAACTCGTTTAAAAGAGGGTATGGTGCATATGACTTTTTAAGGTAATCGGACTATTGCTCGCAGCGGATTGCTTGCCGACAGATTGCTTGCGAGGAACTGCTTGCAATAAAAATTGCTTGCAATGAAAACTGCTGGCATCACAAATTGCTCGCCGAGCAAATTGCAAGCAAAACAATTGCCAGCCGTGATAATTGCTAGCAGTAATAATTGCTAGCAATGGCATAAAAATAGCAACAAGGGGTTTCGACTACGGTACCATGCAGTATTATATACGTATTAGACAGTGACAACGTGCTGGTAGAAACAGTCGTCAGCGAGAAAGCACCACTCCCGTACCCCGTAAGGGTCTTATGGTAAAAGACCCAGTTAAAAGATAAAAATAAAAATATTAATATTAACTTACAGACAGTCAAAACTATGGTATTATGTCGCTGCTGTCCGATTATGGGTAAAATACATAGAGGAGGAGAGACCTTAAAAGTACCATCACATAGCCAAGTTTCACAGTGCTTTAAAAACTCAAAATTTGCTTGCGTGCCAAATCTTATTATTCTACCAGTAACTGGGCTGCCAACGCTTAACATTTTCCTCCCACCTTCAGTTTCCAAAATTTCAATTTTTTTCTCCACTATTTTCTTGAAATCTCTTTCGCAAGCGCTTCTGTGCATATTTATGCATAATAATGCTTTCGTATCGTGAACTAGGCTTACATAGTTTAAACATATTTCTGCTATTTTTATTGACATTGCTAGCAATTATTACTACTAGCAATTATCACGACTGGCAATTTTTTTGCTTGCAATTTGCTCGGCAAGCAATTTCTACTGCCAGCAGTTTTCCTAGCCAGCAATTTTTATTGCAAGCAGTTTCTCGCAAGCAATCTGTCGGCCAGCAATCCGTTGCAAGCAATAATCCCCAAATCACTTTTTAAAATGTGAATAACTCCATTATTCATCATTCATAATCATATTTTCACATAATTTCTGCCTGAGCATTGTTCATTTTTCAACAGTGCCAAAAGTGACTTCTGTATCACGTCAGACTTCAGAATAATGAATTTGGGAGAAAGCACTCCCGCAAAACCCTACAGCACTCCATCATCCCACACAGTGAAATAATTACATTGTGCTATGCAAAGAAGAAAATGTTTTTTTTTTCTCGAAATGTGTGAAAGATAAAAGGCTAGATCGCCATGAATCAAAAATTAGTTTTGAGTTGAGCTGATGGTGAGTTGAGTGAGTGAGGGAAGGAGAGTGAACATGTGGTTCATCCGCTCAAATAAACGCTACAATGTTTGACGCATAGTGAGCACAGACACTGGCACTACAAAACTTCACAATATCAAAATGTAATACATTTGTTTCGTTTGAAGACCGGCAGTATGCAATTTTATGAATATAAAATGTAGGCATACATAATGAATCAGTTCGGTGAAGTAGTAAAGGAAAATCAGTTCGCATTCGGCAAGCCTCTCTCTGTCAAGCAAAGAACGTGGGCCATGCAAACTGGAGATAGCATACGCCACTCACACACACGAACTCGTTTTATGGTCACTGAACGTGATGCTAAAAAAAGCAGAGCCGTACTGGAAATTGATGGTAGCTACGCCAGCCGGCGTGGAAGATTTTGGCTTGAGTTATCACTCTTACGTGTTTATTTCACTCCGCTTTTTAGTTTGTACAGAGTCTGTTGCTTTTTACTTCCATTTTACTCTGGATTATTGTAATGGCAATGGCAGACAACATGACACAAGTAGCCCAGGATGTATAGACTAATAACTTCTCTTTAAGCAGGCGAACATTTATCAGCATTTTTTGTACATCGCCCACTTATAATACTAAATAAAATGAAACATGCAGATTCTAATTTTTTCTTTTCATAAGACCACGTCACCTTTAGCAGGTATAAGATACATACATGTATGTAGATGGGCATGCGAAGGAATGGGTGATTTTGGATTAATGAACAAATATTTTTTCACCTTGGCATTTTTAAAATGTTCGGTCGACTCTCATTGTCTCCGTCTCTTTAGTTTACCTCGTTAAACTTTAATAAAGCTCAGTCACTAAACGCCCACGAGCTGAACTAATGTTTATCAATATTTCTAGACATTCTTCGCTGATACTTGACTCTAGATTTTAATTTTTAAACGTTCATTTAATATCCCAGTGGGGAATCCGCTCTGCTCTCTTTGTTTTTAATACGCTTGGTTTCTTGAATCCGCGAGTCATTCCCTCGTTATTACAATTAGCAAATTTAGCTTGAGTTAAACGTGATGTTGCATCATAGCTTCACAACAATGAGCGTGACACACGTGGGAGGCAGAATCGACAGTAAAGAAGGCAATGAAACATTGTGTAACAAATATATTTCGTAATCCTCGTGTCTGCGATTATCCCAATTTCAGCCCACGTAACCGTTCACTTACCAGCGAACATTCTACATTTTTTAATCAACTCAAAATCGTCTCCGTCTACTACAATCCTTTTTAAAGCTATTTAATTAACTATTAAATTACAGAATGCTGCATTTTGAGTTCCGATTTTAATTATTTAGTAGATTTTGTTGTGAAGACTTTCACAACACAAGAAAATAGTTGTGAAGCGCACCTGTAATTCATCTCTTATATAAATATAACGTAACGTATTATTAAAGGTGGCTTCAAGCTTTCAAGTTTTGAAAGATGAACAAGAGAATAATGTGATCTGCTGTTCCTGTTGACCGCAACTTGTATAGTTCCATATTTAGTTTAATAGTTTTGCTAAGAGCTAAAACCAGATTCCGATTACGTATTTTCAAAGTCATTTGAACTAAAAATGGTTTCAGGTAGAGTGCCATAACATAATGCTCCAGGGACTTAAATTGGTAGTTATGAAACGAGCCACAATGATGTTCCTGTCAGTTCTTTGCCAGACGTTCCGTTTGATGTAATCAACAAAAGTCTTTGTTGTACAATGGCTTTCAGGATGTATATAGAACAAAACAGGAACATTTTATGGATCAATTCTAATGATTTATAAATAGGTCATCTGAAATTATTGGAATTCAACTGGTTTTAAGAAGAGCGGAAACTATAGGAAATCACGTCAGTTTCTTACAATCAATTTTATCAAGGGGAAACCCTACCGGAAGTAGGTATATCCAAATACACGATAAGGTAGATATACGCGACTCAAAGTAATACGTACATATATATAAACATATTATGTATTGCTAAATATTTCAAATGCTGTAGTTGCCGGAAAAAACGAAACTTTTGATTCCAAAACTATATATTTGATGAAAAAACTTTTTTCTGGACTCATGCCGATGGGATTTCTGCAGAACCTTTGCAACTAGCCTAGATTTTATCATCAGATGTATAAGTAAATACGTCCCTGTTACAAGGTGTTTTCTTAATACATTATTCTCAACTCGGTCAATGAATGCCTACCTCTTTAATAATGATGACAAGCCGCTGCTGCATAGAATGTAAAATGCTTTGAGAAGTCCGGATTACTTACCTATGTAAAATAAAGCCCGTTTATTTTAAAGTAGGAAAAGTTCACAGAAAAGCATCTTTTGGTGGAAGGGGGTAGAATTGGATGCTGGTACTTTATTGAGATAATGCGCTTAGCTGAGTATGTTGAAGCTGACTGAAGGTTTGTCAAGCCAAGCCTATTTATTTGTGTACATTATCCAAGAGCTAAACTCGAATCACGTCAGCGAGCGCACGCTACACTCCATCCAAGCTAATAGGTTTCACGAGAAACGCTCAGAGAATCTAATCGGGAGTGAGTATTGCCCCAACGCCTGACCTTAGTTGTGTAACGGCAGGTAAATAAAGAGCCTCCAAGAAAGTCATTTGTCTCATTCGTTCTTGAGAGTAGAGAAACTTTATCAATCTTCACTTGTAGTGACGCGCACAAATAATGCGAGCATTAGAATCAATTTTCTTTAAGAACCACTATGTCGTATGTACCTCTACTTCTTCTGTTTCTCTACAGCTAAAGCCACTTGTGCTTTTAACAAGCTAAGTTAGTAACTATAAACCTTCCTCTCTCCAGTCCAAGGCCTTTCTCTTTGGCTTAACTGAAGAACCGCTTCACTTTCTCCAGAGATCGGTTTAAAAAACTGCAGTACTTACAGAGTAGCAAATTGTATGAAGCTGACAAAGGAAGGCAGCGCACAAAATACCAATATAACACAGCGAATTGAAACCGATGAGCCCAGACGGATAATAAATGTATCCTTCTCTTACAGTCTACTGCCATAATATCATAATGTTAAGTCCATTTCAGTTCTAGCACTACTTTTTTATTCACAATGGAAAGCTAGTTTTATTTTATTTTGCAATGCGGACTGGCTCCCGTGTTGATCATGATGATGATTACACTTTACTTTGCTACTTTAAGTAGATGTATGCCCACGCTCGCTATTATTTTAAAGTGTGATGTCTGAAAAAGACAAGTTAGTAAAATTTTATGGACTCTTCGTTCATCCCCTTCACAAAATTCTACTTTGTACAACAGCGTAGAGTGTAAGTGAGTTGGTAGATGTGTGTAAAAGCAGTAATCCTATAATACCGCACCTTGTAATAGTTTCAATTTCCTCTTTGCCAGAACTGCTTCGAGCACTGGCGCTCACTGACTGATATAAGTTGAGCAGTGTGTTGTTGCAATAGCACGGAGTATGAATGCAATTACTATGAATTCAGCCAAGCGGGAATCTTTTTTGTTTGGCAGATGTAGGTCAAAGGGAAAGAAAAGGAGTAGTGTGAAATGCTTCCCTGCCATCGCTTCGTACATGTCAACAGTCACTATGAGAAAAAGTTACTAATAATCAGGGACGGCACCAGGAGGGAAAAGTTGAACCAAAGTGTGTAAAAGTGAGACGAAGATAAAAAACGTGCAGAAAGTAAAAAGAAGAAGAAGGAAGTTAAGAGCACTTCGTAGTTGACGAGACAGAATAAAAAGCGACAGGAGGACAAGATTTCTTTTTAAGCAGGACGGATACTTTGTTTAGTCTCCTCATGTCCAACGAAAGAGTCTCCAACCACACAAACAGTTTCTCTACATGCTCCATATTTTCTTTGTACACAGTGACGGGCTCATCGTCAGTGAAGAAGTTAAATAAGAAAGTCGCTATTTTTACTTCTTGCCGAAATCATACAGACTTTCTTGCTTCGTGTAGTCTCGTAATAAATAACTTAGATAATACATAAATACTACAATATGTAGTATAACTAAACTAGTGATACTTTCATAACTTTTTGCAAATATTAATCGTAATGTAATTAGGGAGACATGCAGACATGTTGAATCAATAGAAGCTTGGACATCGATTCGTGTTAGCATGAATAAGACTGGAATTTTCTTATCATTTAACTTATTCATTAGCCTTCAATGTTGTTTACGAGATGAAGCCATTGATTATTAATAATAACGCAAATATGCATCTGTGATAATTAACATTTATGTCATCGATTTAACGTACACTTGTGTATTCTCTTAAGTTAAAGAAGAATTAGATGATTTTAACATGTTAATTTCCGTTATTTTAATTGGCACCTTAAATGTTCCTTTAGTTTGATTTGATAAGTACTTCCTATACTCCAAACTCCAACTCTAAGCTCGCTAACTTAGAAGCAAAGTTTATTAAATCTGCTTGTAATGATTTCACAGATTGTCTAATGTACTTTTCGTCACGTATGTAAATCAAAAATTGTTCTGCAGTCGACCGCAAAATAATAAATGTAAATGCAGAATTTCGACTGGGTCTCTATTCCCAAATGTGTATTTCCAAAATATGTATTGCAGCAGTATGTTCGCCCGGAAGTATTTCACCATTTCATTTGCATAAATATAATTTGCACATAAAATCGAATTTTAGAGAAACCGTAGAAGAGATACCAAACCAGAAAGACCATCGAAAAGTTTCTCAGGATACAACAACCCTTGTTTCGTCTGGCTACTTTCGTACCCCTGACATTCAAAGTCCTTACCCTTCGTAGCCAAGCAAACCAGACCGCGGATGACATCTCTATTTATGACACCGAAAATTCTCTAAAGAGACTCTCAATTCTCTTTACGCAATTGCTACTGTATATGAAAAATCCTTTTACTATGTGTAGCTGTATTGACTTGACTGAACTCTTTACATTTTACATCCATTTTTCATGGGGGTGGTGGCTGTGTTTTATTACATTATTATAATATTAAAACAAAATATGCGTCTGACACAAAGTCCACTTTTATCGAGTTCATTCACACTCGTTTCAAAAAAATATTTGGCTTTCCACAAAATTACTTACACTCAACTTCCAAAAGTCTTTGATTTGCTTCCAGTGACACTGCGCTGCTTCTGCTACATATGTACGATATGTTAAATTTCAGACCTTGAGTAAGCTTTCATCATTTCGCATTATATTACTGCCACTTGAGTGTACGGCTGAGGCCAGTAGCTTTAAATTTTATTTTGTTTTGCTATACTCTCTCGTGTACTTTAATTTCATATTCCTTTACACTGCAGAAGGGCCAAAGAAACATTTTAACTACAACATGCAGACTTCCTTCTTTAACAACTTAAAAAGTCCCACCTCCCACGCCTATATCGCCTTGTGGCACAAAATCATTCGTCGGTAGCACAAAAGTGTCTCCTTAGATTTGAAGTGAAATAAAGAAGAGTAAAACGACATTGACTCCAAGTCAAGTGTGTATAGAGTAAAGTGAAAGTAATTCAGATTTCCACCGGATGTTGTAAATCGGAGTCAGCATTCGGTGGAGACTGTAAATAGAACACGAAGGGGACGTGCCACAAATATATGTCGCTTTGCGGAATCTTCTTTTTTGCGGTGGTCGCAAATAGTGGTGAAAGCGTACTCTACGACCCTTTCTAACGATTACGATGTCAACTTAATATTATCATTACTCCTAATATAGCATTGTGCGTACTTTGAAGTATTTTTGCCGATTCGCGTTCGCATGAACGAAGTAGGGACCTATATTTTATATTTATTCACTTGGTGCGTACTGAAAATTTGTGAAGTTTATATTGTGTATGTACAAACAATTTTAGGATTTCGTTAGTGTGCACTTCAAAAAGATTCATGGAGCAGTTCTACTTCAATGGAAAGTGATTGCCAGGGAAAGTTTTGTTGTTCAGTCTTGCGTTGTTATTGCATAATATCTCTGTGTGTACACTGCATTGCCCTCTTCGCCTAAACTTCCACAAAGGCATGCAAGTGAAGAAAAGGGTTAATTTAGAAGAATAACTGGAGAAAAAGAGTGAAATGCCCGTGTCTGTTTTTGTAACAACACATTACAAGTACGAGCAGAACATGGGGAAAAGTAAATAGTTAAAATACTGCTTTCTAACGAAATAGAATCTTCCTCAGATTTATTTTCCCTTTTCCCTCCGCACTCTCTTTTGGCGTCGTTTTACACAAAATGGAGACACTGAAAATATAATGCGTACTGTAAGTGTTGAAGTTGGAGGTTCACAGTTCGCACCATTAGTTGAGGCAAGGGAAAGTTACTCACGGACTCCGTTTATCTATTCATCCACATCTCCTCTTCATTTCCGTTTATTTTTGCCTACTTCATACGTACTTGTCATGACTTGTATATCCTGTCAAGTCTCTGAGTGTGAGTACTTTTTAAAACTTATTCTCTGGTTACAAAAATGATGTGGGAGACGCAAATAAAAAGTACAGCTGAAGTTGTTAACGAAATAAAGGAAGTTAAGAGGAACTCTTTTTAGAGAGTGCAGGAAGAGCTGAATGAAACTTAAGACGACGAGGACGAAAAATATTACAAAATAAAATAAAACTTCCGTTGAGCATCAACCTCGGTCTTTTGCTTTTTCTGTTTTTACACATCTCTCTCCACGGTTAGGTTTCCCAAAGGAAAAAACGGTACTTTTATTCATATTCCTCTTCTCGAAAAGGAATTTGCATGCACACTTGAGAATCAAGAGAGAAGGCGGCAGGATGTCTCCAATTTACATTTATTCCTTTTTTACAACAAGTTTAAATAAAAGTCGCTCATGAAAATGATAATACTCCAATTTTTGCTATATTCCTATTCCTATACAACACAATCACTGACTTAATTTTCTTATTAGGTATCTGAAAAATGCAAATTATTCTATCTCTTATAAAGTTTTTCGAAGGGAAAATTGAAAGTTGAGTATGTGTAGAAAAGGGCACGGTGAGGCGGTGAGTAGTTGAATTTATGGAGGATAAAATAAAGAAAGCATTTAGTTGAAAGTACTTATTATTATTGAAATAAAAATGAAATGCAATGAAAAGGATAAATGAAATGTTATGAAAAGGGTTAACATGACGTTTGTCAGAGCCGTTCCTCTCAGGCTTTCACTTTCTGAGCAAAAGAGAAATATTTTTATAATAAATGAGAACAGTGAAAAGCCCTATTCTGCACACAACGCACAACTTTTTTCCTTTGCTTGTGAAGCCCGTAAAACTTACTAAATTAGCTAGATTACAAACCTCTTTCATGACGTTTTTCGGAACATCTGACTAGTAAAGTTATTCAAACGAGAAGAAAAAGAGGAAAGAAAGAGAAAATGCTGAATAGGAAAAGAGATGTTTTAAAGAAAAGCCTACTACGTAATATCCTGTATGAGAATGGGTTGCCTTGCGATCTGCCACTTTTTTATGTATTCCCTTCCCGATGCCACGACGCACCGTGCACACTATTATATAACAACATAATGCAAGTTTAACTTGGCTTCGACTATTCTCACGACCCTGCTGAAAGGAGCTGCAGGAGTAGGAGGAAGGATACGAGCACAGTCTTAGCTTGGGGCTTCTCCAGCCAAATTTAGATTACAAAGGAAGCATTGCACCGTATAGGTATGCTATAAAATACGAAAAATATGGGATGTTGTATCTAGGTTTTCCAAGTACTATTTATATCTATTATAAAAAACAAAATCTACATTTTGTGTGTCGTAAAATATGCACGTAAAATATTTGTACATGAATATAAAAAAGTGAAACCGAACCAGTGCATGATAAGTTCGCTTCTTGGGATTACTTATTCACCTCGCTTTGTGTATTTGTATAGAACTTGAGCTAGTTTTCACTTATGTGCGGTTTCTTTTTTTCCACGAACTTTTTTTCCTACAGCATTGTAAAGCAATGCTACTAGAAGGAAATTTTCTACGTACTACAGCTTAGGTAACTGCATATATCGTCATTTTACTTTTACACGCTATTTTATTATTATTGCATATTTTGAAATGGACCATTGTAATAAAGCTGTGGGTACTTTAAGTGTTCCTTTCTGAAAGATATGATATGTGATGCAGCTGTCTCTTAGAGGAAGGAGAAGCTTCATTGTTTTCATTGTCATTCTTTCAAAGCGACTTACATCAAAATGCAAAAGATGCAAGTGACAAAGGAGAATTTTACTAGAGACAACAAGTGTAAGCAGAACATGAAGGCGACTTTTTTCTTTTTTGTCTGAGGAGTAAAGTATAGAAAAGAATGTAATATGCATCTACCAAGTGATAGTCACATGAAAATTTTATTCCCAAAGTAGAAATGGACCTTTCCACTCTAAACTTCAAAGTGCTGCAAAAACTTTTAGAAGGTATATTCTACTATCTATCTATTCTGCCAACCATTTCACGTTGGTTATTATTCTAGCCAAGGCAAGGATGTACGTAACTAAAAAACGACACTCGTTTTTTTAGATGTCAGATCTGTCGTAGAAGTTGAGTAGCTTGCATTCCCAATTGTGCTGTAGCTTGACATCCTTGCAAAAATGTATGTTCAGGGTATTTAGGTATTTTCATGATTGGATGGGAAGGTTCATGGGAAACGTATTCATGGGTTACGTATTCATTCATTCTTAAAACTATTATTATTAATGTTACGCAAATGGACCGAGGTGAACACAATAAGGACAAAAAGGGAAAGCTCATGTAGTTGCAATTCCACTTTGGTAGGTGTAATCCACTTTATGCTAATTTTATTCGTTTTTTAAAGGTAAAAGCGTTAGGTAGAATATACAATGAAACACAACTGCAGCAAGTAAAGAGCATGGGGCGACCCTCGCACTGTACCGTATTCCATAATCATTCCATATCATACAGAAATCGAGGGACACACTCCAGCTCCAGCTCATATAAATATAAAGGGAAAGCTGAATGGCCGTAAAGAGTCTCACCTGGTAGTCGAGGTAATTTCCATATCCCATGTGATCACAAGTACACGTACATCTCTGTATATGCTCTTGTATATCTACTGGAGGAGGCCAGTCAGCAGTAGGAATTGGTGAGGCTGACTGTCCCATACCCTCCTCCATATCAAGCTCCTCACCCCATCATCTCGGGTCAGTGAGCATGTACAAGAAAGTTTTAGTCTGACGCCCCTTTCTTAAAGTGTACGATCTTCTTGATTCTTGAGTTATATAGGAAACTCGTGGTCTTTTTGTATGTTTATAAATAAAGGTACGCTGCTATAATATGATCTTTTAAGAAAAGGGTCCTTTCGAACAAACGTTACGCACCCTTTTAACAACAGCCAAAAAGTCACCAAAAGGTAGATCTAATCCTATCAATGCTTGAAGTTGTCACAGTCATTCACTTACTAGTTACGTACTTGTATTTGCCGGTGAAGAGCTCGAGTCTAATATCTAGCTTTTTGCAGTATTTATCTTTTTTGGTTCTAAGTATTGCCGGAAACAGAGTGGACAAAAGGGACAAAAAATCCTTGACAATAACCGCACTTCACTTTTACTTATTTTCATATAAATGAACAGTTGCAGAAAGGCAACAGTAGCAAAAACAGTAAGTGTTCTGAGAGAGAGAAAAAAGTGCCGTTAGAGTTCCACTTGTGCACTTTCTATGAATGACTATATTTAGATAAATGTACGTGTAGCTATTACTCTTGAGTCGAACGGAAGTGTATTGCGAGATGTTTTCGTTTATATTCACGGTATGGGTTAGACGCAAGTGCTGGTGCTGATGAGCAAGAGAAAAAAGGTTCACCACAGTTTGTCTGACGGCGACACTGATGACCAGTCTCAATGTGAATAATTTAGAATAACAGCAACAACACAAGCATCAGCAGTGCTTTTCATTAATTTGAGAGAGAATAAATTACCACCAGGCATGACAAGAATGACCTAAGTGCATTTACACGATAAAATCTAGCTGTTTTTTTATTAACTGGAAAGCCACAGTTGCAGCACCGACTCTTAAGTTCTGTTTTCTGTTCGATTCAGTTGAAGAAACGTGCTGCCGACAAAACACCGGCTCACTGTTCTATGCTTTCAGATGTTGCAGTGAAGAATTACAGGGTGCGTGAAACAGTTTCTGCTTTTCGTTTGGATTGACTTCACTGGCTTCACTTTCGCTCTCTTTGCATCGACCAAAAAAACTTGGATTCCAGAAAGGAGAGATGCAATGCCCTTTATGCCGATAAACTTGAACTGTTTCTCAATTCATTTCCATTTTCATGTTGCACGTCTGCTTTTATTAATGTCGTCTCATTGAGAACTCGCTCCACCTGCAGTTCTCCGTCTGCCTTATTTTTGGCTTATTTTTCAGCTAAATTGAGTAATGTTATTTGAGAGAGGTGAAAAAACGAGAATGAAATTGATGTGTCTAGTAAATATTACTTGTGTTCATTTCACCGTGGATGCTAGAGAAAAACACTTTTCTCTATTATGAGAACTACGGCCGTGCTGTGTGGGTGAAATGAGCAAATATGGAAAATTGCTTTTACTCTTCTTGTTTTCCTCTTCTTGTGGAAACAAGAGAGCAGGAGAAAAATACGTGCACACTGAAACACAGGGAGAGAAGAAAATTTATGCTTATGCGATATTGTTCACTTTCGCATGTCTGGGCGAGTTGCCTTGCCTCTGTTCTGTTTGTTTGCTCTCTTGCTTACTGCCAATTACATAAAATTGATCAGTCATTCACTCGTAAGAGAATTCAATAAGTTCCACTCCACGGTGCAGAAAAAGTGTCAAAGTGGCAAGTATTAGTAACTTTGTTAACTCTTTTTTGCTTCACTTCACCTCGAACTTTTTTCACTAATTGGTGAAGGAAGGAAACGGATCGGCGTTGTTGTTAATGTGGAGAAGAGGTACGGTGGCAAGTAAAAACCTGAGGAGGCTAGATGAGTTTTGTAGACCAGAGGTTCAGCCAAGCAGTTTAAAACTTGTTTTCAGATAGATAAATAGATAGTAAAATGGGGATAAAGAGAGACCCTGGGTTGTAAGCTGTATTTTTACTGTGGTTGTAGCTGCTGGAACACACTTAATGATGGGGTCGACAACGGGGAAGATGACGGCGTGCAGTGAAAGTTTTTTCTCTTCCTTTCTTTTTTTTCCTGTTTGAGCCTCCTCGTAAGGTTCGTTCGTGTTCAGGAGAAGCACACGCAGCAAGTTTTTTTTTTATTGTTTAGCATACATGCATGTGCGATTACTGCTGCGGAGATAAGTGATAATGATAACCATTAAACTCACACTATCTCCTTTCTTTCTCGGCGATGTACGAACGTTGCCCGGTATTATTATGAATAAAAGTGGTAATTTTTTGCATGACATTTATTCTTGGTCGTGACGGTAAGTAAGTAATATAACTCTGACTAACATTTCTTTTTTGGCACATTAATGGGAGGACATTTCTCGTTTCAAAATTGGGACGAGAGTTGGAGCAGCAGAACAACAGAAAGTTGAGAAAAAGATGATGCACATGCTCTCGTTTCTCAACGGGAGAAATTCTTTTTATGTATTTTTCTTGTTCATTAAGAAAAAATCTCCCGAAAAATTGTTTCTTCTTTTCTTGTTTCTCCTCGGAAAAAGATATCAGAAAGAAATTTTTTGTCCGCGCAAAAATGGTGAAACTGTCTACTACACACCTTTCAGAATTAGCGCACACTTGACTAAATGGTATATCGCAAGTTTCAACTTTTTCCTGGAGATTACTAGAAAACTCGAATGCTCAAGTCGTTGGAAAAGTTGTTCAGAGAAGAAAACTAGAAGAAAGTTATATCAGAAAATTGTGTGTCTGAGTGTGTGCGTCTACCTCAGTGCAGTTGGAGAGAGAGACATATTTACTCACTCGGAGAAAGTTGGGGACTGATAGAAAATGCTTCCACTACGCGAACCGAAAACCGCTAGCAGGAGCAGTGGCAGTAGCACCGCACACGAACTTGATGAGAGGACGAGCCAAAGAGAGAGAAGGCGAAATAACTGGAACAATACCACCACACCCGTCGACAAACAGGAATGAACTGAGAACAAACACAACGAGATTCAGCCTTGCCTTGCCTCGGTTACTTTCTCCGAAAAACGAGCTCCTTAGTTTGGCTTACTGCTTTTCTCTCTGTCTCTGGGCTATGCGTTTCCCACTCGAAAAAGTTCAACTTTTTCCCTTCTGCGATATCCTGATGCGCCTATTTTGCCTATATATTGGATGGAACCCACTTTCCTTCCTCCCATGTACAAAAATGACTGAATAAGCAAGCCTTCATTCACACTAGAGAAAAGTGGGAACGTGCTGTTTCGAGCTGCTCTAGTGTCAGAGGCAACACCACACCGCACTCGTATCACTACCAACCATACCCTCTCTATCTATCTATACACTGATAGCAGTGAAACTGCTCAAGAGATTCTTCCTAGCTTTTTCTTCCGAGTCTGTGTAAAAGATGCTCTCAAAAAACTTTCGCTTGTGTCAATTCACCGTAATATCTATCTGCCCGTAAATATACAATACAAGTGTATGCTGTACATTCTAAAAATATTTCCTACTGTGATGTGGCAAGACGAAGAAATTATATGTACCTATTCAGAGGGGAACCACCGAAAATAATGTTAAATGTACGTTGTAGGTGGGACCCAGCCATAATAATGTAGATACATTTACCTTTACTTCCACTATGTAATGGTTACTTTTCTAACTTTGTAGCTTTCTGACGGTTTTGTTTCTTGAAAACAAAAATTTTTTTGCACAATGTAATGCTCTTCGCTACGAGTATTTCGAGTAAAACTGAGAAATACATTTTGTTAAAACACTTCTTTTCTACAGTGAATCTGAGTTTTACTAATAAAGGGGAGTCGAGACGAGACGAGGAGAGAAGAAGCAAAAGCAAGAGACTGACTGGCAGTGAGAATTATTATCTTTATAGAATAACAAAATGGAAGCAATTCTGATTATATTTTGCTTTCTGTCTCAATCCAGTGAAACCTATATAGTGATTCCTTTTTCTCTTCCTGCTCATTTCTATGTCGGCGGAATTATAGTATGAAAAGCGGAATGCACACATTACGCCATGTTATGTAACAAGGGAAGAGGCAGATATTAGGTAAGTTAGTGGGAAAGGCTTCTCTTTTCCTTTCCTCTCTTTTTAGACTAGTTTACTCCCGTTACTTCTCTGGCATTAACAACTAAATGCACAATATGAAGCTACAAGGTATGTAGACTTGTTATTGGGCAGCTTGTCTTTTTGCGGCTCATCAGACAAAGAATAAGTTTCCGACAGCTTTCTCTCTCACTCTCTCTCTCTCGGTCAAAATGGAACACGCGGAAGTGAATCCGGAGAAAGAATGGAATGGTGAGTTCAGAGAAGAGGATATCTTTTTCTGCGAAATATATCCTCCGCTGAATGTGAATGCTTGCGACTTATTGTAAGTTGTGCTCAAAGTTGGTGTGTTTTGTTCATTATGGGTATTATGTATGTATCCTTTAATATGTATATCCGTACCTAATATTGTTCTCATACGGCTTTATTATGGCAATACGGAGAAAAATAAGTGGATTTTTACCATATTCTATTAGTATTCGGCAATAGCAGTGTTGGCGAGTCAAAGCATTACAAGAGTTAAGTTTAAAAGGGAAGAGTAAAAAACGTGGCAGCAGCATCCTTCCTTTTCTACTTTCTCGGGCAGAAATCATTGTAGTAGTATAAAGGTTGCCGCAGGAGGAGAAATGAGAATGAGGAAACCTTTGGGTTTACCAGAAGAATGACAAGAGAAATACTACTTTACAGAATACAATATATCGCAGAATGACGGCACGGGCATCGTTATCGCTATCACTCCGAAATTTTGGGTACATTCACAGAGTTATAGAGAAAGAGAGAGATGTGAAAATACGACCAATTTGGTTCAATGCAGAAAGAAGGCAGCGAGTCAGAACAGCAGTGGCGGTAGTAACTGAACTGACCAAGTTTTTCGGAGATATTAACGGGCAGCTCTACTCAGGCAGATAAAACTAAACGAAGTAAGAAAGGAAACAGGGCGAAATGAAACCCCACATGAACCAGAGAAGTTGATAGCAATTTGAAATTCAGGAGCTGATTTTTTAGAGTCAACAATCTCTATGTGCATTGCATTGTAGTATGCCCAGGCCCAACCTTTCTTTCTGACATTCTATCGTATCGTAAACAAATATACACACACATTTATATGCTTTTTGATGCCCTATAAAAAGTTTTTCAGTGATTCGGCATATTTGGCCATCATCGTTGCCATTTTGCGGCAATAATGCAAAAATATTACTAATGGTTATGTTTACTATAAGAATAAAGTTTATTCAGTCAGAGCAAACTGAAAACTTGTATTTCCAACAAACATAAAATTCTCTCCTCTCCTCCCCCCGCACTGTTTGCCTATCAGATAATAATAATATACGAACACATTGTACTTTTTACCACTTTCCTCAAATCATTATCATTGTCATCAGCATATTGACTGTGAGCAAATGCCTCCAACTAATTCGAAAATGTTTGTTGTGGACATTGCAAAAGTTGTTTTTGCAATAATTTTTCGACTCCGACAAGACAAAAAGGAAAAATGAATAAAGTTAGTTTGTATGTACATATGGGGAAACAGACAAAATACCAATTACAACTTTTATTTCGCAATGTGTGCGACCCAGTGTGCTGGAAGTATATTATTCTGATCATTGCATCATAGCGCCATATTATACTCCAACAACATAAACATGTTCGTAGTTGAAAGTAAATAGTCCACCAATACAATACAATGAATGTTTGTATTCATATAATACCCCGATTACCAGCGTCATCATCATTGTGCAGGGGTTTTCTAATCCAGAGAATGACTGGAGGAAGGAAGGATGGATAGTGATGTAACATTTCAGGTTTCCTTTCTCTCTTCAAGATGATAAGTATCTGCGGACCAAATGTTGCCTTCAAGCGAAAGTTGAGTAAACAAGAGAGCAGGTCAACCTGAAGACGAGGAATCATGGTAATAATGATAAAGGCACATAATAACAACACACTGCTTGTAGCGAGCGAGCAGATACGTTGAGTTGAGTGTACCTGGGAGGAAAAGAAGTGAATAGAAAACGATGATGCTTGTTTGCCCTCTTTCTTCCTTGACGCGTTCATATTTCTAATAAAATACGGAGGTTTTGGTTGTTGTAGTGGTGCACGTTACTTGACTCCATTTCTTACCATGAACTCTGTGAACATCTTACACACTGACTTTCTTTCTTTTCAAAGAAAGAAACGGAATTTTCACTACCACAATGTCATTATCCGTAGTCGGATACAGAAGCAGAGGAAAGGAGTGATTGGGAAATAGTGGCCGCGCTACTGGTGCCGGTGGTAACTGTTGGAATACATTTATTGATGTTCAGGCGGAACAAAAAAATCTACCCCTGAGAGTTTCGAAAAAAGATTGCTAACGCAGACAGAAATATCGGGCTGGAAGAAGTATGCAGAACTGGCGCTATTACTGATACAATATGAAGACATGAATCTATCGATAAAGAATATAAATGATGACAACTTAAAGGGGAGGCTCTGTCTCAACAACTTCACGACTTTACGAGAAAGAAAAAATGAAAATAAAAAAGGAGCAACTGAATAAGCGAATCGTCTATTGGCTTTCTTTATTCTACTTTTCCATCAGAGACCACAATATTTTTGAAACGTTTGTGGAATCGCATGAATGTAGACACTAGACACTTTTCACTTTTACTGCTTGCACCGATGTGCACTTTCAACTTTTAAGCTGTACCAAGAAAACCATCCTGGTGATGGTGGTGCCATATAAAATCTGAAATGGGATTTTTCAAGCCATGTGAAGCAAAAAAAAATCTGTGCTATCTTTTGTGCATATAGTTTAACAGATGTCATAGACTGGCATCCAATACTCGGAGAAAACGAAACCTTCGATATCTAATATACCTCGAACACTAAGCGCCATTGTGTTGTAAAACTGTATTGAAGTATCATCTCGAATATGCAAAAATTATATTGAGTTTAGGAACTGGGTCACGTGGTACATGGTGGCGTATATTGCGCTATTTATAAAAATGCACACACAAGGGAAATGAAATGTGCTTAGGTATTTAAAGTAATGCGAATGTATGTATAAAAAGGAGAAAAAAGATTTAATCTCCCGATGATGTCTACAGCAAGCGGATGAAAGCTAGAGTTTTAAATAAACTTGTTATTATATATATAAAATGACTTTCAATTTCAAGTATTCCGGTTTAACCAGTAACAAAAAAGATTTAATTAAGGTTATGTGAATGAAGACGCGTTAGCAATATGATTTGATCTCAATTCTTAAAACGGCCAGTTGAGCACATTGAATGTGACTGAGATTAGAAATGCATAGGTATATTTAATACTTTTGCTTCTAGAACTGAGAGAAAGGTTGAGATTATGTTTGATAATGTCAGAGTATTATCCATAAACGTCTAACAAGGCCGTGGGTACTTTTTAGAAAAGAAATCCGATATTAGTGAAAAGTCGGTTTGGTATGGCGATGGTGAGAGTTGAAAGTGGAAAGTTACCATGTGTTGCAAAATCCTAATCATTGAAAGGGATTTTTTTTTCACGGAAATCCGGGGAATTGGTTATTTCGTCTTATTCCATACATTCGTTCATATCAGTTACGTTCAGTATCTAGCACCAGCACTAGCACTAATTTTCAACGCGAAAATAGGATGCACTAGAAAAAGGGATTAAATTGGGTTTCCTGTAAATTACACCCGGGAAATTTTCCAGGAATACGTGGTTGAGGAAAATATGAGGAGAAAAGAAGATTACGTGGTAAAATGATATACACTATCTTACTGAACTGTAACGAATGTAATTATATTTGAAACGAAGCGTGAGCGTTCGGTTCATACACATGACTTCAATGTGTGAATTGACTTAACAACAAATATAAAAATATCCTACCCCACGGTATCACAACGTTTGCTCCCAATGACAATAGATATGTTAGTCCCATCGACAAACCCCCCAAAACTCTTATCTTTCATAAATGTGTGACTATCTTCCAATGTTGACGCAATCAACTTATATTTATGGGCAAAATTTAATTTAACTTGAGATAGACAAGTTTTAGATAGTTGATTATGTTATTCCGTATAATCAGGCTTAAAATTTTACTTTTTTTAAGATAATTATTGTAATATTATAAATGTCATTAGTTTGTGTAAAAAGTGCTTAAAGTGTGTAAAGAGTGTTTAAATAATACAGCGTTTTATTTTACTTCCAATTTCAACTTTATATGAATTTAAAAAATATAAGGAAATTTATAAAATTAACTCGTCAAGATCGTACATTAATTTTGTGTGCAAATTAATATATTCACACATTGGTAGAGGATCAGTTTCTCGGGGGTCGGGGAGGCGGGAAAACGTCGTGAAACCTCGCATCAATCATGTATACATACATATCATGGTGATACGGTGCTGTATAAAATAATAACGCTTAACAATCTCTGAGGTAAGTATTCAAGATAAGAAGTCGACCGACGCCAATTGCCGGTTTCCTTAAATTCGCCTCTCGTCATTTCCTTTCTCGGATTTATTTTCCAGAGTAATTTCTTATTTTTCTCCCTGGAAATTTATTCAACTTACATCCGGTTCAGAGTGAGTATGGCAGTAAATGTTCATTGAAAAGGGAGGCAATAGGCTATGGGATGCAGGAAAAGGGAATATGATTGAATCAGAGGAGGAGTATGTGTTGCGTTGCTTGCAGCATCCTTGAAACCACGAGGTTTGACTTGTGGTAACAATACAACGTTTCTTTTCTTGTTTCTACCAAGAAACACAATCTTCAGTAGGACAACACAGGAAATCGAAAATAAGACGGAGAGATTTAAAACCAGAGCTAGATGCCTTCCATAAACATAAACACACCATACGAACTCACTTTTGTCAAGGAAGCATCTCTAAAAATGGATGTACATAAATAAAGACGTATTTTATTTGAGCAAAGATTTTATGCAGATTGGTGCTTCTCCCATGTCGACATATCCTTCCCACCATCGACAAGCTTTTATGTATGAAGTATGGTTTAGGAATGAAGAACAACAATTTACATTCTCAGCCGAGTTTATCATCGTATGTAATAGTCCTTCCTGACGGAGCACTTTCAGTATACTTTTTTCCATGAACTGGAAAGAGAAAGGGATTGCTGCTCTTGCTTTTCTTCGTGAATCTTTTCAATTGAGAAAAAAACCTTCTGGCGGTGAAATCTATTAGCAAGCTCAAGTTGAATTCGACAGTCAGTCAAGAGAAGACAGAAGATGGATTCCTTTCGGTGAATTCGCCAGGCGTTTTCCTATTATGATAGACCCAAAATGTGCTCCGATTTGTACATTACAACTTTCCAGGCTTAGAGACCTTCTCCAGCAGACAGACAGCAAAGGAAACCTACTTTATCCCTGCTTGCAATTCAAATATGCAACTGGGTGGCGCAAACCCTCCCTTGCTGCATTTCACGGTAGCTTGAGCATATCTGTACATTTTAAAATAAAAAACTTCCTTCGCGTTCAGTTTTACCAAATTGACTGACTATGCATGCGTTTGTATATTTATTTATGATGGTGATGCTGATGGAAAACAGGGAAAAGAGAAACCACTTTTTTCCATTTTTCTAGAAAAAATACACCGAGAGATTTTCTTTACCCTCCACTAGTTTATTCTCACATTTGAAATTCATTTTCCCGACGGCTAACGGACTAACGATTTTTTAAAAGAGGAATTGCCTGAATCCCTGTTTTCGAGCCAAGAAAAACGTAAAATTTCATAATAATGGATGTGCAAACTTCGAAATCTTATGTAGCGTCTGAGTAATACACAGTACCTATTACATAAGCTTCTCGGAAATGTTTGCCTTTTAGGTGCTCGGTGCTCTCATTTCTTGTGCGTCATGTTATTAACGTCATTAGTCTAGAATAATATCCCCTTCGTGATGAAGCATTCTTTGAAACAAAAATGAAGTAGATTGCAATTTAGATAAGACTACGCTGAAAAATAAAATCCTTTTAAGACTTTCTTGGAAAGAAAAAAATGTGCTTAAGATATGTGGAGCAAAGCCAGAGTTTCGTATTTCCCCATGCGTGAACTTTTCCACTACGTCGATTGACTCGATTGTATGATGTTGGAAAAAGAAACTTTCTCTAGCATCACAGCAAATTTTAGCTTCCCCATTGCCCTCTGTTACTCAAGAATAGCTTCTAACAAAAGTTTTTCTTTCTTTTGTTAAACAGACCACCGGTAGATCACCGAGGGAGCTCTAGAAGAAAGAGAAAGTAACTTTCACCGTGTGTAACTCCATCTCGGGACTGTGATTTGCAACCAAGTTGAGGATGAGCTATAGAGTGCGGGATTGGGAAGATGATGTCTGGTTCGATGTGGAAGATGGGGTGAGTAAAGTTTTTCGGAACTTATTTTTACTATTCAATGATTGACAATTCATACCACATTTAAAACATTGACAGTAAAAATGAATTGAATGGAACATAAAATAGTTAGTAGGTAATATATCTTATGAAATGGCCTACATGTCATATTACATTTAATTAATGATAATAATGAACAGAATCTGAAAGTTGTATAATCTACCATGTTATTTTTAATTTTAAATGTTTCCGATTGTTTACTACTCAAGAATCAATACTGTTTGTAAACGTGTGGCGTTATATATAAAATTAACATAAAATATTTTATCAGAATGATATTAATGAAGCGTTGCTTGCTAGTTATGGCTGTACTGAATATTTGTGTTTTTAAGCTACACTTAATATATTGTTGTAAAATTACATTATTTAAGTTGGTATTATAGAAACTAATGCATAGGAATTGATTTCTGGTACAACATTTGTGAAACGCAGTTTGTTGTGAGTAAGGAATCAAAATGTCGCGAGAAAGGAGAATTGGTACAAGAAAATCGCTTGGCCTGTACTAAACATCACAAGCGCGAGAAAAACAAACAATGGAGTTGAGTTTTGTAAATAGAAAAGTTTTTTAATCGTAAAACGCACCGATACAGGTATACAAAGTGAAGCATGTTAAAATTGACCTACATTTGAACATTTATCACCACGAAGAAATGGCAGCGTCGGTAAATTTTTCTAATAAAATAAGGATTTCTCAGCTTTATACAACCTGTTGAATCTTTTAAATTACATTTTTCTCTGAGTTTATATCATCCTTCTAGAATGTGATATTATAAGGTTAGCATATTACAACTGAAACTAGTCATTCATCACCCACACATGTCTCATAAAGAAAGAATGATCGTCGCGACATGATGAGATGTTTAGTACCAGGTATTATTCTGAGTGATTACAACTCAAACTTCTCGAAAACATTGATCGATCAGTTCATTTATTGCACATAAATGATTTATTAGAATTCCGGCCAGGTCTAGACATCGTTTCAATGCATCTTTTGATGTTAAACAGGAAAGAATTTTAAAACACCATTACACTTCGCCTAGCTCTGTTCCATAAAACGTTGACCATTTTATGTAAAACTAAATATTTAACCAGCCAAAAACTGTTTATTGAATTCAGTGAATTACATTAAATTGATAAACAGCATTAACGCCAACCTCAACACCTCATGCTGGTTTCTATTTTCAACTAGACTGCTCTAGTTCCCGATTTTTTGGGTTAAGGTTAATGAGACTGTAGTCAACCGAGTCTTGCGCGATATCATTGTAAAATGTGAATTTTATTTTCAGCAATTTATTTAAATAAACGCTTTATATTCAATTCAAGTAAGCACAAGGTCCGTGTAAGTTTGAAACAAACAAAGCTCGGTTCTCGTACTCAATTCTATAACATAAACTTTTAAAATTGCTACCTCTGTAAAAGTTCCATCTCGCTCAGCAGGAAGGGGCGGCCAGCACAAAGTTTGAAACATATTTTTAATTTTGTTTCAAAGCCCTATAATAATAAATACATTCCACCATACCTCGAAAGAATTTCAGCAATGATCTTAACTTGAGAAGGACAAAGTATTCTTCTTGAAATAAGTAAGCTCAAGCTCACTCCGTACAGAAGTTTCACTGGGAAAGTAATGAAATGGAGGTACTTTCAGTTCACGAGGAAGCAAAACCTTGCATTTCTCGAGGAGAAAAATCGAAACTTCAAAGTGGCTCTGTGAGTTTGGTTGATGTATTCTACTTCTATTTAGTTATACTCTGGGTAGGTACGCACAGGAAGAATTCCATCCTGCGAATCCTCTTGTGGTAAAAAGTAACAACAAACACTTCAGCATCGAAGCGAAACCTGCCCTTTCCATTTCATCAAATATTAACTTGATGTTTTTTCGTTCCATCCAGCAGCTTCTCAATCTTGTGAGCTTGCAAGTAACAAAACTACTTGAGAGATCTTTCTCCAGAGAGGTTTCTTCTCTTCTTAAAACCCTATCCCTTTTCGAGCCTTGTCCCAGAGTACTCTTCTTCCTCCACTACCTGGCCTATCGAATTAGTGCAAAATAATGATGTGATATGACGTGAACGGCAACATTTCGAGGAAAGTGAGTTACCAGTGCAGTGATGTAAGTTGGTTAGGTTAGGGGAATATATTTGAGAGGAATACTCAAAACCAAACCACACGAAATTAGAAAAATTTGTATTTCTACTTTCTCTATCCACTTTCTCTTTCCAAGTTATCATCACAGTTGTGACGTGGAAACTCTTTGCATGTGAGGTAATACACATACGATGGTGCCTGTAGTGAGCACGGCAGGACAGTTTTTCTGCATGTTGTTTTCTGGAGAAACTACCTGCACGCTTCATCCAACATAATATCGAGATTGGAGTTGTTATGCATGCGTCTCTCTTCCTTTCTCCTCCAACGCTTCTTTAGGTTTTCCTAGACTTTCGGATTGAAAACTCAGGTAGGTTCAGACATGTCCCTGAAGAAACTTTTGGCAAGGCAGGCTAACCATTTTCCATCCCATGGCTCATTTCTCCGTGTTTTGAGCTCTCCCCGTCTTTTAATGCAGGATACGAAGAGCAATGAGCAACAAGCATGTCAAAAGGATGCGTTTTCTCCTCTCCGGATATGAATACCTTTTCTAGCGACCCAATTTGGGTTTTCCTCGAACACTCCAACCAACGTGCGTGACTGTGGCTAAGGTACACTGGAGTGTTGAGACTTTAAGTTGAAACAAAGGCTAATACAATAAAGTAGTAAAAATTGAAGCAAGCATTCAGCTATGAAACGATAAGAAAGGTAGGCGGAAACCCAACTAACTATAGTCTAACAGTCTTGTTTTCTCGAAGGTAGGCATTACAAATGGCGACACAACATAAAAAATATAAAACTTATCCGGTATTTATTCAGCCCCTTTTATACATAATGCTTCTGTGTAATCCCAGAGAGCTTCCAGGTCGTAGCCCTGATCGGTGGCTTTCGTATCATTTATTTTATCCTGAATGCAGCGCAGCGTTGCGTCTAATCATCTTCATACCCCTGCCCTGTCTGTGAAGTTGCACACGTTGCCCCTACGGAGAATAAACAAACACGGCACTGACTACGTGATTGAAATACACCTGAGGATTTTAATAGCGCACATCAACCAACTTCGCACACTTCGACAGCTTCTCAGGCATCATAATATCTGAACACAATGGATTTGCGGTAAATATATCCAGATGGAGAGTACTCGTGACGTGACTCTATTCCTCTACTTGCATGGCTAAATTGCCAAGGATAGATTTATTAGTTTGCCGCTTGGTGTGGCCACCCGATATTTTTCACAACATGAGCTCAAATGATGTTTTGCCAATGATGTAGGCAGGAAAGCAGAAAGACGCGTGAATTGAATACGACTTCTTCAGAAGAATGCAGGCTGTTTTCGTTTACTTTAATAAAACTTTATTTCAGCACCCGCGTTATCTGCAGGACAGAAAATCTCATGCATCTTGTCAGTATTCGCTAAACAATTTTTATACATATTCTCTTTTGTTTCATAATATTTTATGCTAACTTATAACTTATTCATTTCTTCATGCAGCAGGCTCCCATGGATTGGTTTCTTCTCTCTCTCGAAAATTGGAGAAAGAGCAGAAATATAACATATGTGTCACAGTCACGATCTAAATATTTTGTGCTGTTCTACCTTTTATAAAGAACAAAACCTGTTTTAGATCCTTCCTCACCTCGTAAAAATACACAAAGCTCAGGACTCACAGTAAAAGGAGACTCAACGGTGTGATTGAAGTGGGATTTAAATAAAAGGGATTATGATATGTTGTAATGGGCCCTTTTCACTTCAGTGTCCCAGTCCAACACAATACCAGCAACTATAAAGGCATTGTACAACAATGAAAAATGGCAGGAATGAGTTGAAAAGCTAACGAATGGTGACAGTGACTACTGACTCTTTTTAGAGACCTTAATGATATGAATGCATTGTGAATATACCATAGTCACAACAAAATATACATCCGTTACTGAAACTTCTCCCGGATGAAGGTAATAGAAGCTTTTTTACACAAAAGCCATTTTGTAGTTAAAATGTTTCCGTTGAATATGGCAAAAAAGTTGTATGGTTATGAGCTTACTGCATTACACATTCATGCACTGCTATGGAATTACCAACAAACGGAAAGAATGAAGGAAAATCGGAAATACAGAGTTGTTACTTACCTTCGTTTTCCTCGAAAAGCACGACTTGTGGACAACTGGAACAGTGGTGGAGGTGGAACAGTTGGCATTTTGAAAGAAAAGGAAGAAGTAAAATTTGGCAATACTTTTGACAGAAGATCGGTTCGTTGAGTAACCCGAGTTATTCAGCGGCAACGCAATGTCCGGAAATCGTGAACTGTATACAAAGTAAAAGTAGCTATAAATCAAGTATGCAAGAAGAAGTCGTGGAGAAAGTTGAGTTGAGTGTGATATGTTCATACAAGCGCATTTGTAGTTGTATTGTATGAATGTATGTACATGTGTATAGCAATGAAATGTGTATTTCAAAACAGTTCAACAATGAAATAAAGGAAATTGATGCCTTGTTAGCAGTAACAATTTTCTTCACTCAATTTCGTCACAATTGTCAACGACACTATTCCCATTGAGAAAGGAAATATTCTGAGTTGAGTACTTTTAGAACTTGTTCTTTAGCCTCAGGTAGAAATACATCTGAAGTCTCATTTGTTGCCGTTGCTACATTGCAACTGCCTAGTGAAGTACTCAATTCCAGTCCAGGATATTTGGTGCCACTGCCACTGTAATTCTTTTGATAACTGAAATGAAAGTGTGTGCCTGTCTCGTGTGATCTGAAGTGGTGTTCTGCCACCCGACTCCGACCAAAAAGAAAACGAGAAAACGAGTAATCCTTTCCATTTTCTTTCTTGTAGTTTTTGTGGCGGGTTTGGTCGAGCGGACAGTGACAACTTTCCTTCTTCCGTTTAGCCTTTTCTGATTCATTTTAAAATGTCCTTTATTCTTTCTCGTATATTCTGAGCCAGTGGCTTGTGACACTCGAGAAACGTCTTAAATGGACAAGTAGAAAAGGTACTTTGAGGGAAAATGAAAGGAAGTCTTTCATTGAGAATTGTTCTCATTCAAAGACAAAAATTTTCCCTTATGTTATTGTTCATGGCATGCCTACACCTGCTTTCCATACAGCATTCGACTCAAGAATTGCTTGTTTCCACTTATAGTACATGAAAGCTTTGTGTTTTTAAGTAATATACTCTTCGTTTAGAGATATTTTGCAAAAACTAAAGAATTGGAACTACAACGTCGATATTTTTGTACATATGTGAATTGTAATCGTGCTAGAGACTTATAGGAGAAAGGTCGAATTTTAAGGTGGATAAAAGGAACAAGCGCTCTTATTATTTAAAAAGACGTTCGCTCCCAACTACTCATTCCTGCATTTTCCCCATCGGTTTGGTCTTACAATGGTGATTTTTATATAAGTTATAGAAAAAGGGACAGCAGAACGGACAAGAAACTTACATCGGGACTACCTCGACTCCACAAACGCATATGTCTGTAGGTGTGCACAATTACCCAGTTCTCATCCAACTTTTTTCTATTGATTTCGTCCGGCGCTCCCAGACTCCCAGTACTGAAGAAACTTTAATGCAACCAGAAAAATAAATGGCATCAACTTCCCAATCTTAATGGTACACTGCTCCTTCTGCCGCTCCTGCAACACTTTTCCATTTTTGTTTTCCATTACTTCCGTTCACTTCCATTCCATTGCCAAAAAGAAAAAGAGAAAATAAAATACTCCCGCACTTGCTACATCCGCCCCGCTTTAAGTCTTTTGTATTAGTAACATGTGGGTGAATGAGGAGTATGCAACACATCACATTACACAAATGCTGCTGGAGCAACTAGTCCGCCTGTCAGTTCAAGTAGTCTATGAAGTCCCAGTTGGCTGCTATTACTTACTCGTTTTTTCCTCTCGTTAAGCGCGGTTGGAGTCCCGCTGCACAGAATTTTTGCAGAGAAGTCAAACGTTTACTTTCTTTTACTTCAAAGAACTTCACAAGAATGTGAAATAAATTCGCATTTTAGGCGCCACAATAGGAAGAGTGAATATAATATACATATGTATACACATTGCTTGTATTACTTGAGACTTGCAGTGAGAAAAGGAGACAAATACAATATCCACCCACGAACTAAAAAAGATCCCATTTTATTCGTGATGTCTTTGTCACAACTTGATTCTCATCAAATTCCTGTCATTTCCATCAAGAACTTTCTACTTTCATCATTTTGACTCTCTCCTTATCACTCTTGCTCCATCATTTCCTACAACTGACTGAGTTTTCTTTTGTAACAATTTCCTTTGTGTTGTTACTTAAACAGGAAAAGTTTAGGATTATGTGACTTGGAGAGGTGTAAACATTCTTTTCAGCCTTGACACATTACTCACTGGGAAAATGAATGCTTCTCTTTTGAACACACTCAACGACTCAACATCAGCATCTGCTTGTCAGAAACGGAATAAGTGAGCTCGGTTTGAGCCTAAGCATTTATCAAAACCCTTTGTCTTTTCAAGTTGCTCCCTTTCTCGGTCGCTTTCTGTGCACTGCCTTTTGAAAGGAAAAGAAATATTGCTGAAAAGAATAGAAGGAAGGAGGCGGGTTGCATTTTGAGCATTGTGGACTTTGTTTCAAGACAAAAACTGAAGACTTGTTAATAATGTCAAGCCAAGATATGATTATGTGAAGCACAAAGAAGTCTTCAGATTAAGTCAACAGGAACAAGCGGAAGCAGGACAAAACAGGGTTGGATCTGGAGTGGAACGAAAGGAAAGTAGGAAACGAAAATTCCTCTCTGACTTCCATTTTTCTTTGTAGTGACTCAAGTGTCTTAAATGCCGTGTGACTGCGACTCCACTTCAACTTCACTCGGTAGCTTTCTACTTGCTCGTCTCCTCTCATCTCATTTAAAGTTGAATTTAGTAGAAATCAGGCAATGGCAATGGGTAAAATAAAGACATACAATATCATTATATATTTGTACCCACTTACGTTTGTACGTGGCAGAGTCATTTATTGCGTTTCAGAAAAAGAGAGAGAGAGAAAAGTCGCATTTCCTTTTATTTCAGCTCTCTGTCTCCTTAAGTATGTTCAATCTGGAGTCTAGCCCGGTTTTTGGCTGTTGGCACATTTTGCTTGTACAGAGAGGAAACCAAAAGGAGTGACTAGTGAGCGAAACAGAAAGAGAAAATGAAATAACGGAAAACCTTCGGTTTTCCGATCTCCCTGAATAAACGTTTGCTCTGCTGTGTCTCTCTAAAGCGAGTGTTTCTCAAGTTATTGTATATTTATCCATAATAGTATGAATGAACCAGTTCAGAGTTTATCGAAGCTGTGGCAGCAGCAATAAGCAACAGCCTAGACATGGCACGCTGAAACGCACATCATGATAATTGTAATAACTGTAATGGCGTCGACCGTTACTTTTTACATTCTCGTGCCTTCAATCTCGAACTTTTAATACGTGTCCACACTCCCTCACTTCTTCGTTTAATAATATGTATTGAAGGGGAAAGCCAGAGTGTGGAATTGTACAGTTAAATAGGATTTTTCCGTTACCATTGCCGGCCTATGATGTGCTTTTCAGTGCCACTTTTAACATTTTTATGTGCTTCCTGATCCCTGAAACAAATCTGCCAAAAGCGTGTGCTGTGCTTACTCTAGACGACTCTAGAGTAGAGATTTGACTTTGCATGCCATTCGTTCGTTGGTTGGTTGATAAAAGCGTTTGCCTTCAGGCATCAACTTGCAGTTGAAACATTTTCGTTTTTCTTTCTTGTTGCATTGTAGAAAGTTTGGGTTTACGTTACGTTGTTACAGTTTCTTGTATAGATAGATAGATTCCTTTGAAAACCGAAATAAAATTAAATGCGTTTAAAGAGTCTACGCAAAGTTCGTTCTGGACGCGATTGGTATTGAATGCAGCTTTTGTAATTACAGGGTTAAAAATTCATTTAGAAGTTTTTGAGTTTTCTCAGATCTCTTTCTTTGGTTAGGAATGCATGAGTTACTTTAATGAAATTACTCTAACGATAAGTAGAAGTTACTCTATCAAGTCGAGGTATTCGCTTGTACAACTTTGACGTCGCTAACTGCATATTCTATGAAACGAGCGTACTATTGTACTACAGGTTTTTTCAGCATGTCGAAGTAAATGTGTAATGGGATGTACTCAACTTGATTTTATATACGTATAAATACTTTACTTTATACTTTACCTTACTGTAAAAACCTAAATCAGATTGGACTGAATGGCTTTCTGCTGAAATTAAAGATTTCCTTTGGTGGCCTTCTTGACTTGAATTTCAAAGCTTTTTGTTTGCCTTTCTTAAAATTTTCTCTTTGCGCTTTGACTTGAACAAATTCAAACTCAAGGTTTTTTGTAATATTAGTTTAATTTAGCAATAATTTCATTTCTTTTTGGCAGTTAGGAATAATACAAGTTTTATTTATAGTACAAGTATATTTTAACAAACTTATATTAGGATGGAAAGTAATCAATTTCACTTCTCTTCTTTGTAACTTTTGCAACAATGTAACGAACGATACAGTGTAAGACAATGGAAGACGAGTAGAACGCTTCCGGCCAAACGGCAATTAAAAGTTTGTCTGGTTTGTAAACATCTCCATTGTTTCATTTTTTGTGATATTTTTATTTTTTTAAAGATAAGTACCAAAACGTCATTATTTTGACGCCGGAGAGTTGAAAGTATTAAATAACTGCTTCAAAGTATTCCTCAAGGTGAAAGCTTTTCAAACGTCCTTATCATTTTCATATTTTGTTTTGATGTTGGAATTTTTATAGACAGATTAGATTTGAATTTTGTATTGCTTTGTGTCTGTCTGTCCTTTTTTAACTGGATGATTAAAGAGAAATAATTAGAATAGGGTATAGTAGTTTACTGTACAGTGAGTACGGATATACAGTTTATACTTTGCTGGCGAAAGTTTCCCACGCCGTTAGTAGAAGGGCTTGTTTGATGAACTTTTGGCAAAAGAAAATTTCTTTTATTCATTTAAATGACCTGCTGGGTGTCACGCTTACAGTTATTTTGGTATCATGAACTATACCAATCCAGACCCTCACTGTCATATAAAAGATTAGCATAATCCTAACATAATAGTATAATAAAGACATGATAGTAATGAGATTTCGGAGCAGATTATTTGGATAAGTTTTACATTTTCGCACACTTTCAACTTGGTAATCTACAAACTTAGAATAAAATTACACTAGTTTCCTTCACTAAACAGACCATTGTTTTCAATGAGTTTTGCTGCAGATTTTAAAGGAATCAACGAATTAGTTTCGAAAGTGTCTCTATTAGATTGTATAAAGAGAGATGAATCCTTTAAGGCGCCGGCTCAACTCATTGTGGTTTTGTTCTTCTTTACTTTCGCTAATAAGAAAGTGAGTTAGTAAGAAAGTAATGGTTATTTGAATATTCCACAGAAATGTTCCAACTTTAGTCCAGTTTCTTGAAGCATATTCAATTTTGTNGTATTTACCGGTAAAAACCGTATTTTACCGGTAAATACCATTTGGTGGTAAATACCATTTGCAACACTGATTTTGTGTGGCAGTAGCAGCAATGTACTTTGTATTACATTGCAGCCAAGTAAGTGTGTTATTTTACGTGCTCATTTTCCCCCACTCATTTCCCTATTTTATTGGCAATCGCCAGGGTTTGGCTCAGTTTGTCATCATAACAGCTCTTGAAGCTGTTGTAACTACAGCTTAACTTTTTATGAGCGAGATCATTGAACAACAATACTGGTTTCAAGCTTTTCTAAATTCCATATTTTCAAAATTGAACACGTTTTCATTTTCTGCTTCCTCCAGTTTTGATCCATTAAATGCCATCATTTTTTGAATGACCAGTACACTTACAGCAAGAATGACCTTCAGTGTCGCCCACGGTGTGAGAACCGACGTGGTTTTAGCTGAACAATTTTTTTATGAATTCAATGGTTATTATAATAAATACGGGGATAGCACTATTAGTCACGAGCCAAGTTCGGATGAAATAACAAAAAATTGCTGTGGTCTATTGCACAACTATTTTTGAGTCTTGACTAGGAAAGTATTAAGAGCAAACAACATTCACTGGCCCAAAGCCAGTAACGTATTGTAAATGTCAACGGTGTTATATTATTATTGTGACAGGAAGGATGAGTGCTTGTGCTTGGCTCCCTTACTGAAAAAATTGTCTGGAATATTGTTGCTATCAAAAATTCTAGTTGCTCGTTAGTTTGACCCTTGTTGTTCGCTAAGTTGCAACATTCCTTTGCAAATGGAGGCAGTTATATAAGGAATGACAGAACGAACGAAGGATTTGAATTTTTGATAAGGGAGATGGGAAACTGGGAGCATCAGCATCACATCATGAAAAATGAATCTCTTTTGGCTTGCTCCAAAACAAAACAGTAAAAGCAGAGCAGCAAGCAGCAGCAGTGGAGCAGGAACACAGGAAGCAAAGGGAAAGTTTAATTATGTACCCTTTGTGAGTTTAACATGTGTGTCAACTTCTGAGGTAACTCATATAATAAACATATATTCTCTAATTATGATCTAGTGCAATTCGCTATGAGCTTATTAACTAGTTAGTTTTATAGCTGGAAAAGGTATACTCTATGTAAAGAATGGATTCATTTTTCACTCACACCAGTCCTCTGATAAAAATTGGTGTCCATACGACGCTTAAAATAGCGCCATAGAAAATCCCCTTTTCCAATTTGAATGAGCCACCATTCACCGGACTAGGTACCTAAAATAAATTGTCCCTGTAGACTCCAGAAACACTCCACACACACAATTCCTCCTGATAAAGTTCAGTAGCGTTTTTATTAATCCAGGAAGTGGAAAGAGTTGCAGAGAAGCATCCCTGTCGCATATCTGATCCACGCTCACATTCAATTCAGACATCCAAGCAACCGCTAGCAAGTCAAAGTTAATGATTATATTACATTCGCATAAAAATCATAAATTCCATTTCAACACTGCTGTACGGGTTCATTATTTTTTCACTTCACAACACAAAGAAAAATTTGAAAATGTTCCGTTGTTGAAGCTGAAAAAGCTTTTACACATTCCTGGATGGACACAAAGCAGCACAGTGATGATAAACGATAATGTTGATTGTCCATGCCTCTTTCTTCCATTCAGAAATGAATGGTAAAATAAATTATAATCAGAGCAGATGTTTGCAGTGGAAAAAGTAATGATATAATCAATTAGGTGAATTACTGATGATGATGATGCGATGCGGAAGATAATTGGTATGCATGTGAATGTGATATGGTTATTGCCGTTTTGAATTTTTAATAGAGGTGGATGTGGAACAATTTTGGAGAATGAGAATTGATATGCTCGGTTGCTATTTTCTTTCCAAAATTGCAAACTCGTTTTCATGGAACAAAAACAAAGAAAATCAAACCTAGCAGCAGCGTTTACTTTAGCCACACGACGATGCGTTTACATAAACAACACTTCACAATAGCAGTGTAAGAAATACGGACGAAGAATAAGTTACTTTGCCTCTGTAGTTATAAATTGGAATCAACGGAAAATATTTCCTATTCCACTTTGGAACGCCCTCAGATTGTAGGTATGTTTTATAAGAGACCATGCCAAGTGGACGAGATCGTATAGTGCATAACTGTGTACATAAATGTGTGGAGTGGCTCAACTCAGTGAAAGCAACAAGCCAGAAAAGTAGAGAAAAATAAGCAAAAGCAAACAGAGATGCAGGCATGCATGCAGTAAGCAGGGTTTCACTCACTGCTAAAGCTAAAACATGATCTCTCGATCTCATGTACTAAAGAAGGGAACCAGAAACGTAGACCAAGTGGCTCGTTCGTTTCTGGTGGTCCGCTAGACACTTGTAAAAAAGCTGTGCTTATCGAGTGCAGAGAGAGTCTGCAGCTTTGGAAGTCTAGTTCTAGTTCCATGTAGTCCTGCTTTTCACTGTTTGCTTCCTTTTCCTTCCTTTCCTTTCATTCACTGGCTGAGCTGAGCTTTTTCACTCGCATGATGTTCATGGTGAAAACGGCGATGATGATGTCTATGTGATACTCACATATTTTGGTTGATGTGAAAGAAGCAACCCTTTTCAGTCTGCTCTCAAGTTTCACGAGTACAACTTCAATTTTTCATCAGAAAAACATTATTGTAGGAAAAGACCATGTATTATAAAAAATCGTAACGGCAGCAAAAGTGGAAGTGGTTAGAAGCACGCAAAAGTAAACACATTCACAGGAAACATACACCAACACACAGAAATCATGCAAAACTTGTGCAAAGGAAGAACAAAAGTCGTAGTAATTTGTAATACAGTAAACTTTATCACACATTTCCCTCTCTGCAATTTATAAATTGAGTCACTCAGCTAAGCCCTGTTATTTACTCCATCTCACTGCCTTCTCCATAAAGGCTATTGTTATTGTTAATTTCTTACAGACACGGTCACAGCACGTTTTGTTATGTTTCACGATTCAGAGGACGTAATTTTATTATTATTTAATATATCTGTTGCCAGCCTTTGGACTGAACGTGAGAAATATGTTGATTCAATTCCTTCTTTAACAATTTCTTCAAAATGATTCCATTCCACTAAAGTGATATTATCAATTTAGTATTTAAGACCATCACCATCGTAGAAAATGTCCTTCCATGAAAATAACAAGCTCCATGAAACACATCTAGACACGAATAAAGTCACAACAAAACCAGCGTAACAGCAGAGCACGATATCACCATTTCTCCATCACTATTACATAATGTGGTATTATAAAAGATTGAAAGAGGACTGAGTTGAAGTCACTCCAGTGGGAAAAGTTTAGTTCCACTTTCACCGTTCTGAAACAGATGAATTGACAATTTTCAGTTCTTCCAAATAAATAAATACACAGCACAGCACAAAGAAAGAGCGTTGAGAGTTGAGACGAGTAAAAATAAAATATATAGGAAAAACCTCAACGTGACGAGTTTAGAAACTTTCTCTTCTCCCTTCATCCACCTCAAACAGCAACTACCCAACCATAGCCAACATTAATACATTATTATTACTACAACACACACACAAAGACAACAGCAACAACAACATCCAATAGAATCTCAGACTAGAAACCTGAGACTCCTACTCCATTGCAACTGTGCAGTCTTACAGCTTAAAACAACACGAAGCGACTGAATAGCCCAGAAGCAGCTTTCGTCCTTTCCGTCTTCAATGACATTCGCAGACGACGATGACGAAGAGGAACCAAAATTGGTAAGAAAATGCATTCAAGGAAAAAACTATTTCAACCTAACCTCTGTTCTGCACTGTTAAAAATTGTCCCGATTGTATATAACTTTATTCCACAATAGTATTACATTCCCTTCCGTTTCTTTCTTCTTCTCTTAACTTCGTCTGAGAGACTTATTAAGATATAAAAAATAAAAATAAATCAACTTGATTTCATTCCCATTTTCAGTGCAGTCACTGAACTATGCACTTGAGCACATCTGCCTTCCTCTCTCTTTTTACTTTCTTCCCCCATTTCAGCTTGCCCTGAAATTATGCAAAGTATAAAAAGGGAGAAAATAACGAAACTGAAAATGAAGCTGGTGACTGCGAATTAAGTGTAATTTACATAGTTTATGTTTATTAGTCACATGTAGGGAATAATTTTATTAGAGGAGGTAACGAGTGCGCGAGGTTCATGAGCCCCAATTTTATCATACTCGCCCCACTACTCTGCCTTGTTAAAACAGGTTATCTTAAAAATAACGCAGTTGAAAGTTGAAAGGGAAACAAGGAAGGAAAGAATGTGTAAATGGAATGAAAAGTGGAGTAAAAAGTAAACTGAACTCACATTCATTTTCTAGCGTTGTCCCTTGGAAGACTATTTTGTTTCTCCATCTCCACTTATTCCTTCTTCAACTAAAACTCCTGTAGTTGTTTCAATTAGCAAAAAAATAAAACAAAAGAGTCAAGTGAATAGATTTTAGGTTTTGAAAGAAGCACGTATACAAAAGTAGAAAAATGCTTCGAGTGTTTGTGCAGTCAGGATAAAACTGCAGTTTCGTTGTACGTAACTAGAATGACTTGAGGAGAAAAAGCGAAATGGGTTTTCTTCTCCCTAACTGAACCAAGCGAAACAAGAATGTACCGATTTTGCCCGTGTTTCTTCTCTTTTTTCTTTACCCTTCTGCAGATTCAGGTTCTATCTAGTTCGCAGTTTTACTTACTATCAAAGGTACTTTTATGAGCTGTGTGCACTCCAAAATTCAACTATTTGAACTCTCCTCTGTTATGTTGGAAAATATTTGCCGTTTTTTATTTGAAAAAATCTTGTTGAGAAAATAAAGGGAATTCAAGTTTCAGGCAGTTACCAGTTGAGGTGGTTAGTGGTAGTGGTTGGTGGTGCGGTGGTGGTGGCGGCGGCGTCGAAGAAGAGTAGTTTCGGGCTGAAGGCGAAGAAATTTTTTATATCGTGGACTACGACCATTGAAATACTCCTCTCAAAGGTTCAGGTCGAACCAACGAGCAACATAAACGGTGGTAGTAAAAGAAGAGAGAGAACAAACAAAATATATTTCCAAATAGAAGAAAAAAGAAGGAAAATGAGGAAGGGTTTGAAACGAAAACAAAGTTCCCTTTGTGACTACTCCTTCATGTGTGGTGTGATCATGATCGTACATGAGTAATAAAAGGTATACTTTTGTGAAAAGCGCATGAAATTCATTCTTTTGATTCTTCGTCCCTACAACTTCAACTCTGCTTTTTGACCCTGGTGAGGATCCCCATTATTATCATAATGTGAAGAGAGACAAGGATTGCACAGAACGGACGAAGAAAGCAAACAGAAAGACGTCCATTCATCACAGACTTTCTCTTCTCTCTTAGACGTTTTCAGTGTAGCAAAACAGAAGAAAACAGAAGCGTTCTAAACATTTTCCTCTGCCAGTTTCTTCCTCCTCTATATTTACAATTCTTACTATTTACTAACAAAGAACTAACAACTTTTTCTATTACTTCTGTAGATTACTCTTTTTTCTTCTTGACAGTGTTTAATTTATATTGAAAAGTGCAACGTTTTCTCTTTTTCCTTTCGTTTGTGTTGTTTTTTTTTCTTTTTGGAAAATTAATGAGTAAACATTCTGAAAAAATCTGCCGCTAGTTAAAGTTTTTAAAACAAAAAATAACACAGCTTCGCAAAATTAACACTGTATACATTTGTAACTTAAGCAAATACTAATAGAAAGTGCACCAGTGGCTGCTTTCATTCCATTATAGATATTACTCTTGTTAGTTGATTTGATAGTGTAAAGTGTAGAAGAAAATAAGCTAGCTCTAGCCGCTCCTGTTGAAACCCCGTCACAGTCATTCATTCTGCTAACATAACAGAAATAGTGCAAATAAAGCTTTTCATCCCCAAAAAAAGTTTAGCAAAATATGCTGAGTAATCTGCACTAATGTAAGTGGATGTCACATTTTAGAGCACTAAGGGCATTTTTAATAAATTATTTCCTCAGAATGGAATAGCAAAGCAAAGCAAATCTGCCTTTTCAGTAGTTTTCTTTCAATCTAGACCATTTATGGAATCAAAAAATATCTCCTAAAAGATGATATTATGTAGATTAGGTTTCACATCTCATAAAATTGTATGACAGTGTTGAAACGAAAGACGCAATTCTCTAAAGAAGCAGCATCCGTTTATAAATTTATAAATAGATGGAATGTCTGCAGGCAAAACACTTTGTATGTTTAGAAGTAGAGGATATACAAGTTTACGTTATTTAATATTTTAAAAGAACTGGCTAGAAGGACGAATACAGATGTTTCACCCAAGGTAGAACGATAAATCTTAGCTAGTCACAGCAATTTCTAGACAACTCTTGATCTTTGTTTTTTATGTTCCAAAAAATTCCTTCCTTCCAATGCAATATGTCTTCGTCTTCCAAAATTCATTTGTCCACAGGGGTGGCCACAGAGAAGGAAGGAACGACACATAATTCTCCTGTACCAACAATGATTCCCCAGCAGATTGTCAGAGATATACACATGTAAAACACAGAAATTGTGTTCAGAAAAAGATGAGTTTGCTTGCCTTGCAACAAGCTCTCCTGTAAATTGGTGATTCAGTTGATACTGTGCAGTTCTGCTGCAAACATATAACTCTGAGACATATAGAGTACTTTGTAGCTTGTTTCGCTCTGACTCTGACATTCCAATGAGAAACGAAAGCACATACACAAATTTAGTGTTTCAGTCCAGTAGAGCTTTGATTGTAGAAAGGAAACCGCAATAGCAAAAAGTGGCTAGTTACATTACAAGAGTATCGGGATAATGGTACAAAAGTGACAAAACCAGATCCTTTAAAAAGGCCCTGTCCTCCAATTGGTCACTGAAAAAAATCGTTGAAAACATTACAACTACATACTGAAAAAGAAAAAAATCTGCGAAGAGAAGAGAGAACAAAAGCAAGTTAGTTAGTGATAACTTATTTCTTTTAAGAAAACAAGATCTTGCACAAAAGATAGGATTTTTATTTTGTGTGGCAATTGCAATTGCATCAGACATATTGTGTGTGGTTGGTAAAGGAGGAGCAGGGAATAGATTTTGGAATAGATGCTATGACCGGATGAGATTGATCGTGACTCAGAAATTGTCAACCAACTGGTAGCAGCACCATCATTTGTAGCCTATATAAAACAGAGTTTTTCTGCAATTTGAGCGCACGGATTTTGTTGTTTGGAAGAAACGTGAAACGAAAGTGTTTTTAGCTGTGCAACATTGATCAGGAAGAGGAATAAAAGACGAACGTTCTCTGTGATTTTCCGTCAGGATTAAGGAAGTGAGAGAAAGAAAGAAAAAGAAGTAGTTCCTACAGCAGATTTTATTCTGCTTAGAACAGTTTTATTGCTAGCAAATAGAAAGGAAGAGGGGAAAAAGTTTAATCAGAATGAATGTCTTGTTCAGGATTGCTTCTGCTCTGCCAATATCATTATCATTACATTCAAAGTCAATAATAGGCAAAAGCTAAAATTATATGTTGCTTCACTGCTCGAAAGAAAAAAGTTTAGTGAAAGTTAGAAAATCGAAAAGAAAAAATGAGTTGGTATTTTTTGTGCTTCTCGAAAAGTTTCCAAAATATACAAGAAAGAAGATTGCAATCAAGATTGATATTATTCTTCTCCTAAAAATTGACTGTAATTTGTCACACAAAATGCCAAATCCTATTTGTGGAGACTTGGGACACTTTTTACACTCCCACATTTATTAAAAGGATCACCATGATTTATATCTTTAAGGCGTAGCTGTAGCTCACTCAGATTGGTTGGCGGTGCTCTTCCTTTTTGATTTGTCTTTTATTGATTCTTTCCCTTCTAGAATTTGAAGCGAGTGATTGTGGCTAGTTTTGAGAACGTTGTTGTCGGTTGGTGAAAGTTATCAAAAAAAAGTTCGTCAAAAGAAATTAAATTAAAAATTTTGACAGACAGATGCAACAAACAGGCAAAATCAATTAAGTGACTGGCAGAAAGATTTTTTTTTCGTGTTTTATTTAAAAGTGAAATGAGAACAATGAACAGAAGGTATTATCACAGAAGATTCAGTACTCAGGTATCCTCTCGTCATCGGAGGACCTTGAAGAGGCAAATGCACCCACCTGTCATGTGGAATATACAGGTAAACCGGATGAGAAAAATGTTCAACAGCGTCCTTTTACTTATTAAATTTCAACTTCTCTCTTTCACCTTGTGCACTGTTTCCCCAAAATGATAATTAAATTACATACCCTTAAGAATTTTCACTAATCAAAGTTAATGCTTTACTTGTCGTAGCTACTCAAAGTCCCTTAAAGCCATTTTACTGGTAATGGATTAACTACTTTATTAAACACGCTTTACTCACTCACGACTGACATTTCGCTGTTTCATGCAAATTAAATGAATTAAATAATGGTATACAAAAATACCTGACGGCTGCTCTGCGACTCCAAAATCCTACATGATACTGGCTGGCACTACTTTGCCTTTCTCAACTTTATAGCTATTTTATGTAAAGAAGCTTCTTTAAGATTGAGATGATGTATTTATTAATAATTGTTACGGTGAAACCGAGAAAATTCATTTGTTTCGCAACCTACATTCTCTTCGCTGAATTCCGTGAGTATACCAAGAAGGAGATGGCATTTAAAATGTGGCCTTAAAAGCTTTTTGGAGAATTGTTAGAATTTAGATAATTCCTTACAGACTGACTGACTATGGTATCAGGACGGATGTCTTCTCACTCTCATTTCTCTCCTGACAACTCAAGACAAGTTAACAGTTAGGTTAAAGAGAAGCAATCCGGAAAGATTCCTTTTGACTTTTACTCATCTTCACTCTGCTCTCCGTATCACTTAAACAGTGGTTACCCTCATCTTGTTGTAATATAGTGCTAAGTGTGATTTATTGCAATCCATTAACCTGCAAGATAGAAGCAATAAAAGGAGGAAAGTGGATTTCTTGATACGGTCATTTTTCAGTTGCTCAGCATTTTCGAGGAGATAAAAGAACATTCTGAACAAAAAGACAGAATGAATGAACACACATTGGATTGTAAACAAACGTTGACTACAGTCACAGTTACACAACTTCGGCCTATGCGTTCTCCTACGCCAAAAATTTCCTCGAAATGTTTTTATCTGAAAGAAACTGATTCTACTTAATAACACTTTTAAAACATTTTTTCCACTCATTTAATGGTTGCTTTATAATTTTATGAAAATGAATGTTTTATTTAACTGGTGTACTTTACATGAATGAAGAATGACTTCGTCCTATCCAATAACTTAAAGTGCATTATTCCAATTCCCAAGATGTCTTTCCGCGAAGCTCATTCTCCGCTCAAAAGTGAAAAGTTGAAGCGTTTTTCTGTGTTTTGTTTAGCGTGTGTAGGAAAGCTCTTAACTGGATATTTACTTTTACCTGAGTTAATATCACTTAATAGCTTTTTCATTCGTTCGTAGAAATAACATCAACCATTAAGTTTGCCCTGGATGAATTAAAGGGCTTTTGACAAAATAAATTACATTTGCTGTCGTCTTTGAGGTCCGACCAAAATAAAATGGAATAATAAACGATGTCATTGTCATAATGATCTCATAATGATTCTATAAATTAAAGTGAGTGGTTGGCGTGAGTTATATGAGACGAAAAGTGAGAGAAAATGTAATAAATATCAAAACCGATTCCCCATACACTTAAAGGAAACTGACTGTAGTGCATCGGGGTAGAATGAGATTGCAAATTCCCGTTAATGTCCCGCTCAGTCAAATAGAGGTTGTATATCATTGAAAATTTACTGTCTTCAAACCCAATAATTGTCATCGCAAAAATTATATGGACATATAGCTTATTGCTTTCAGTACCATCAACATACTCTGCACATGCAACCCAAGATACCTGAAAACCCATGAAACCCACTTAAATCTAAATGACCTATTTTCTCCCAAAAGGCATCTTAGGCAAAGCAACCTGCATGTAATTTATAAGCGACTCGTTCAACGTCAACTCAGTCTTGCCTTGCCCGACTAGTCGAACATCCTTTTCTTCGCATGGGCGCAGTTTGCACGGTCTACATAATGCAAGTGTATGTTATGTTAGCATCCGGTTTTTCTCCAGTCCATGCCAAAGTCTAAACTTTATTGGGATTACTATTATGATTGCAATGATGAAACAAAAACGTGAGTAGAATAAACTCTCGCGAGGAAACTGTCGTTCAAACCCTCAGGAGACACACTGCATGAATATATACTATTATTTCCTCTCATATGATTCACAACCACATTCTACTAGACAAGATGCCCATTGTCGCTTCGAATTCCTCATGGATAGTTGCCTTTACTTATGCGCTTACAGTTTTGTTACTGATACTGCTAGGGAAAAGGAATTTTGTTATTTCGATATATAGTTTATGTAATCCTTTACTTACCAATAGCGTGCGTCATTTTTTGTCTGCTCATCCATTGTAACTGTTCAAACCACCTGCTTTTAACGCTCTACCCACCTAAACTAGGATTTTTTTTCTAACAGCCTGGGAAGTAAAATTCAGTTAATTAATCTCATTTTGTTTGTAGCAGCATTTTTGTTCAAGCCTGAGTACTTCCTCTGAGTTGGGCTGCAAAGAAATTGGAACTTACGTCAGCAACCTTGTAAAACATTGGTGGTAGAGTTAAGTCATAACATTTTTACGGATTTTTAATCGCCCCACATTTCCATTTTCCATGAACAAACAGCATTTCTATTTTTTCTTTCTACACAGCCAAGAAAAACGCATACTTCACATTTTGTTCTCCTGAAAACTCATCACCTGTGCTTGCTTAGATAGAAGACAAAATGAAAAAGCTTTCCTATGGTTTACGTATCTTCCTATCTTTTTACTTTCTCTGGTTGCGTACAATTCAACTGAATTCTCGCTTTTGTTTTGTTTTGCGGTAGCCGAGAGCAAAGTTATATTATTACCCATCATTTGTTGATGCGGGCTGTGTGGGCCAGGAGCCTGTTTTGGATTACTTCGTGGGTGTTATCCAAATAAAGGCTAAGGTTATAATTTTGTTCTGTATAGTACAGTCTATATAATAAAAGAGTACTTACATTCTCATCAGATTGGCAAATCATTCTTTCTTGCCTTGCATTTTCTAAAACATGAAAATTCATGCACCAAACATTATCCAGCTTTCGTTATTATCGATCTACTGCTTCATTTTTCGTCCCATGAATTTAGGTGTGCCGAAGGTTTTTTTGAAGATTATATATGCCAAATGTCTAGTTTTATAACCGTTTTCTTCCACTTAGAAGCATGTTTTCATTCATCATGATGACAAGCCCTCCTTGGAGCTTCATAATTTCAAACATCCAACGTTTTGAAGGGTTTTGCAAAAAAATACTGTGCATTCATGTAATATTTCAAGTTTCTTGCAAGAGAATTAAAGTACCAAAATCGTCTGGCTGATTGACAAGCGAAGAAAAGCCTGACAATTTATTTCTTTTTCTGGGAACAGGAATGAAATATTTTGTAAGGGATGTCGATCAAGAGGATTGTAACGAGGACTTTGCTGTTTGAAAGTCAGCAAGGAGAAAATCACATTTAAAATGGGTACAATGCTTTATGAGTTAAGTAAGTGGCAAAAAGTAAGTTGCAACTAAATTTAAGTGGTAACAAGCAGAATCATGTGGCATTACAATTTACGGTGTATTGCATTCAAGAGAATATGAGACTCCGTCGTATTATTCGCAACCATTTCCTTGTAAAAATTTCACCTTTCTTCCTGCTTTATCATGCCTCATGCCTCTTCCCAACCCCTATACAGTTTTGTTGGTAACAAAATAAAAATTGAATCTCCGGAGATACAATTGAAATGGAGGATGGAAATCATTTCACAAATGTGTAATGGGATATATCATTGTCAGGCAAATCACGGATAATAGTCATGATGCTACACAGATTTACAATGACGATACAAAAAGGGTGTTCCTATAATTTTGAACAGTTTCTTTTTGAAGTAGGGGAAAATTGAATCTGTCCATTTTGTGGAGAAAAATTTCAGTCAACTAGAAACTTTAGTTCTAAAAAATTATTTTTGCCTGTAGCCTACATCTCCATTTATTTATCAGTGATGATAAATTTAGCGTAGAATTGAAGCCCAGAGAGAATATTAAAATCTCAAACTTAATACTACACTGTGATTTTCCCAGGAGATATAGGATCACGACTTGCTAAATACGTAGTATTGTAACGTAACAGATTACAAATTAGTTTTTACTTACTAATAAATTAGCCTAAAGCACTTTGAAAATAGAAATACATACATCAACCGGATTCGTAATATTTTCTCGAATTTGTTTCTAAATCATGGATTATGGATATATTATATGTAGTATGGTTGTGGGTAAGCATCAAGATTTTGTGAAATTGCAACGAACGCAAACAGCAAATGGTTTTGGTTTGTCACAATCTACAATGTAATATAATATGTAATGTTCTTAACCAAACATGGATTAATGGGTCCAAGTAGTCCTTGGCCCTTCTGTCTGCACTTAACAAATAATCCCCTTGTTTTTTTACTAAGCTAGTGTAGTGGAATGGCAGTTATAATTTATGTTATAAGACAATTCAATAAGGCTTTGATTATATTTGGATGGTAGATACATAGATAAAGTCGTGTCATTCCGGATTAATCCAGACAGACATAAGTAGAGAATCTTCTTGGATGGATGGATGGCATACGCTAGAGTTGGACAGGGTTGGTCAGTATTACTGGAGTACAAAAGCAACTATAGTCTTATGGCATAGTATTACTGGCAATATTAAAGTAGCCTTTTACGATTCATTTTCCATCCAGTTAGTAAATAGTCGGAGTAAATATTAGATCTAAGCTCATTGAAAGTTTTTTATGGAGAGATATTGCTATATTTGAGAAGAGGATCTGTAATCTCTCTGATAAGGATTGTTAAGGTTCAGAGGGAGAGAAAAATAGACAGACAATCAGATGAACGTTCATATAAGTAATTTGAGTGCTTTCTCATGTGTACCTTTCGTCTCTGAGCTACTTAAATGAAGCTTTTCCATTTCTTGATTTTCCTCACTCTTCCAACGCAGGGGTCTGAGCCATGAGTCTTCTTTCTCCCAGACTTTCACCAGATGAAGAATGTAAGAAGAAAGCTTCCTTTTCATTTTTTGTCTTCTTTGTTCCAAGTTTTTTCCTGACAAATAAAATACTTACGTTTACTTGGACAAGAAAGACTCCTTCTGTTCCTTTGTACTTGTAGGAGAGAAGCTCAGACTGTTCAGCCTTTTTACCGCAGGGCTTATACATTATACAGAATAGATTCATCATCATTATGGCCATATTAAGGATTCGCTGCTCTCTCTGGCCTAGGACCCTTTAGGAAACAAACAAGAGAAGAAGAGAACTTCGTTTTGGAATTTTCTTTTTGCAACATGCTGCTACAAGCTTCAAAGTACCAGAACCATCCAAGGAGCCAAGCACGTTATTAATAATGAAGTTCATATTGCTTATTAATCAAGCATTCATTTCACTCACTTTACTTTCGCTCCATCTCATTTGGCAAAGTACTGCACTCTAATAAGTCTTTCTTTATCATCCTCTTCTTTTAAACTCTCGCTGGCATTATGTGTGAGCTAGCCTGGTCCATAGTAAAATTCCAAAACGATATCATAGAAGAATGTTACAGTATATTAATAATATCATTTTACTCCCCCGGTCTAGACGCACTAACGATTTCACTGACAATATTAAAAGCAGCGGAGGTAGACTTTACTTAATAAAAGAGATAATGCCTGAACATCCGCCTTCATGTTTTGTGAATGACGTTAATTTTATTTTTCAAGCTAAAATTTTGCATATTCGAGCAAGTTATTGGACATATCTTCGTTGAATAGTCGTTTACAGACACTACATTTTTCGGCTTTTTATTTGAAAATATGCAAAATTGCATTCCTTTGTGTGCCCATTAATTGTAACTTCACATCTGGTAAAACAATTTTTGTAATACAGTTTACAATGAAGAGCATTTTAAAGACTCTTGGTCATGTTGCAAACTGCCACTTTCTGTCTTTGAAAAGATTATTCTCTACTGACAATGTGTCTGGTGTTACTCTTGTTCCTTTTCATTTTCGGAAGAAAAAGTTTTCATCTTTTTTCCAGTATTTTATATCCTTGCTCAGTTATACCCTAACTCTAATAATAAGGCCATTAATCAACGTCAACTTGAAATACTGAACATTTTCTTTGACATTGTACAATAGTGAGAATATGTTTCAGCAGACGCAAACATACAGAGTAGTAGCTGTTGCTGAGTGGTTGAAGTGGTAGAATGGATGAAAAAACAGAGACACAAGGAAAAGGAAAACGAACCTTCTCCGGATATAGAGGGAGCACACACGTTCCTATGTGGTGTGGTTAACACATGAGGCAACTTCTATAGCCTGATTATATTTATTACATTATTATGTATTACTTTCGCTTTCACTCACTCACTTTGCATAGAAAAGAAAAGTTGTTTCCTTCATCACTCACTCACATTTAGCTAAATACCATTCTGGTTTTACAGAGCTTGGATAATGTAAATAAGAAAGGAACTCTTCTCTTGTTGCATATTCGACTCGACTCGTTCTCCCACAGTTCGCTCTTTATTTGCTTGCTTATTTCTTATTTGTTAAATGAAATGAAAATGTGTAAGTTTTAGTTCTTTCCTTACGCCTTCACGAACTTGTTAAACAAGTTGTAAATAAATAGAATGCAGCACAACAACATGCTAAGTTAAGCAGAAGAAACTGAACTACGCTATTCAATTTAATGACATCACGCTCATATATCGTACAATTCTCTAGCAAAAGTGAGAGGGTGATATGATACTAATGTACTTACAAACATGTCGTGCAAGGCACTTTATTTTTTTGTTTCGGTTTCATGGTGCAGTGTATTAATTTCAGTCTCTTCTGTCTTTGGTAAAACTTTCCCTGCGTTTTTTATAAATTTATTTATTGTGGGATCTGTAATGTAAAACAAAGCGGAGGTATAAGTGTGAACTTAATGGTTAGTAACCACTTTCGCCACAGAGAGATTTCGAACAAGTTTTCATGCAAAATGTTCTTCGCGATAGACTGTCGACTATAACAATCCAAAATTCAACACGAGAAAAAAAATCATCAGAGATTGACAGACAGGATAATTAATGTGTCGTAAATTGAGCCAAATTTGGAGCAATGAAAGGAAATGAACAATAGGTTTTCTTTGAATTTTCTTCTCAGTATCCTGAAATCTGGTATCTGAATCATGATTTCAAAACTTTCAAAATTCGCTTCGCTGCATTTCGTTTCTTTATTGTTTTCGTTATCGTATTACCTCATGCACACAATTCTGCAATGCCACTTGAAACTCACAGCCTCTGTTACTCTGATCTAACAAGCTGTTCCTCTCTCTAAAGCGGCTAACTCGATTTCTATTAAAATATTATATTCTAAAGCTGTGTGATACGCAATTTAGAGATTGATGTGCCCAGGTAATGCAGCTCGTATCCGCTCTAGCTCTCTCATCGAATGCTCCACTCAATCATAGCTTCGCTCGACTAACGTTCCACTCAGCAGGTGAAAGCATCCATGTGTGAATAAACCCGCATAATATTGGATAAAACCCAATCGGAAAATTGAATTCTCCTTCCTCAAGAAGGGCATGCTGCTTTCTAAAATCATGCAAATGAAGCAATTTGGTTTTGGCATAATTATTTGGTTGAGAACATAAGAGAAACCTGGCTGTATTGTAAATTACGAATTCATGGGCTGAAATGAAAACAAAGCGGAACACAAAAGCCTCCCTTCCACTTTATTTTATAAATATAATTTCCTTATTTAATTGGAAAATACGAGTGTTTTGAACATAAAGTTTTATCTATGGATGTGTACAACTCAAATGGAGCTTCAAAATGCACAAAATGGATTCAACTGCTTATTCAGTGCCTTTCTTTCTTTACAATGAACGATTAAAGTTTAGATATCGATTTTCGTTTCTATACATTTCTTTGTACTGTGTTGTCATTTCATTTCACTCTATCTGTCTCTATCTCGCTGTTTCCCCTCTCGCATAGCATAAGTTTCCATAAATTAAAAGACAGGTTGATGTAGGCGACAATTATTGTCTATGATATGTGCTAGCATATTAGGAACAATATTGTCATTCGTTTGCCAGCGTCGTATTTTTGCTTGGATTGTTTAGCATAAGTTCGTATTTTCGTAGGACCACAAAAGCCTAGCTATTCTATTTGACTCTGCACCGAGAAAAACAGTTTTTTAACTGGATGTAGACGAGCCGCAGTCTGTAACTATTTCTACGATTGGCTGTTTTTGTAATAAACGTCGAATACATCCAGTCTGTCATTATGCCACAAAATGCTTTCACTTTAGTCTCAGCAAGTGCAACGAGCGACACGATCATGGAAACTCCGCTCTGTCTTTTAGTGAAATATGAAACAAAACTGAAAATTATCAGCTTTTCATTCAGTTTAGTTTCCAAGTTTTCGTTTTCATCGGTGTAGCTCAAATTGTTTATGTAGGCCTGTGGCATAAATATTATGCGCCTATGAAGAAAGTAGACAGATGTTTCACTGGTTATGACTGCGAGTTTGCTTTAGACACGATACAATCAATAGTACGAAACGAAAAGTAATAGGCTTGTGCATCGTGTCGTGGTCACAATGTGCCGCGATATGGAAAATCGGCGTTAATTTATTCATGCTGTTGTTTCAAATTGAATAAATGGTGAAAATTGGACACGTCAGTTTTTCATACATAATAACGAAATGTGTTCAGATTGAAATTGTAGTTGAGTTGGAATACTGGAATAGGACGCTAGATTTGTGCTTCATTGGTGTGGTGTATTTGTATAAAAAAAATTTCCATGATTTTTTTCCAAAATAGAATCGAAATTAGGCAACAATGGAACAGAATGTCTATTTAAAACGATAAAATAAGAGTGATGAATCAAAGACAAAAACTGAAATTTCTTCCAGTTGCAATATTGGCAAAACGCTGAAACGTTTATCTGCTATTAATCAATCAATTCAGGTCAAAATGGAGATGGATTACAAAATGGCACTCGAGAGAAAGTTGTCAGTATTATCGCGTAATACCATTTTTAGCTATTACATTGACAGGGTAATGATTAAATTGTTTTACAAAAAGAAATTAGTTCAATAGCTGATTATTAGAAAGCAATTTTAAATGTCTACTTAGCCAAATTATAATAATTTTAATTCACTTGTACCTGTCTGTCTGTAGCCACCTGAGCTAACCATTCTGTAGATTTTTTGTCTTTATCCCCAGTTGTTTGTAGATTGTGCATTTTCTATAAACCTGCTTTCTCACTCTTGGTGATTACTTTTTCAAAAACCTACCTACCACCCATACTTATTTTAAAATACCAAAAATGTATTCCTTGCGAGTTCGTGAATTCCGTACGAAAAAGAATTCTCCCTCTTCAGAAATGTACACTCACGACTGTGAAACGCTCCTACTGCCTTCTCGGTCGAGCATTAATACAACGGCTACGGTGGTTCAACACCAAACAAACGCAATGAAATTGGAGTATTCTCTTATGGTAAAAATATCAAAGTGCTGTGAAATTTTGCAACAAAGAGTCGACCAAAAAATCACTGCATTTGTTCTGCTTTCATCGTCCTTTTTGTGTTTAAATGTGTAATTACGCTATTTTTACATCTAAGTCAAGACCAACTCGACTTGTAAAATGTCTCGTTTTTAACGTATTTTTTATTCTTATTATTCATGCGTGCTCGTAAAGTTTTGATACTTTCATTTACGTTTCCGGTACTTCAACGTAATGTTAATTTATATCTTTATCTGTGTCTACATTCTAGGTACATAATCTTTTTGCAAATGCAATAAGTAATATTTTACTTGTAAACTACAAGTGACTGGTAAAAAGCGATCATAAATCAGTCCGGCTATAATTTTTATTGTGGCAAAATAAAATTTGCTCATGTCTGTGTATCTTCCTCTTCTCATGTGTGGCGCACAATCTGTGTTCTGTTCGTTTTATTCTTACACACTTCACTCAACAAGTGTGTGCCTTCTGTGTATATATGTATTATATAATATTATATACTTTTATATTTATTAATACAAACTTTTACTTAATACTAGTGTGAGTGTGAGTGGATGAGTTACATTTTTGCTTCTGTGTAATAATAATCTTCCTCTGGTTTTTTATGTCGTCGTGTTCGTTTTATAGGGGGTACGGGGCAAGATGTCCTCAAATTGTCTCTGGCATGCCTGCCAGGCACTCTGCATTGGGTTGCTGCTTTTCTCCGTAGGAGGTGTCATGTCTTTTCTTGGTAAGTTCCTTTTCCTTACATTAAATGACAGGGAATAGCATAAGGCGATGTCTACCTTTTTCGCTACGTTTACTCATTTCTCAATTTTCTCCAGCAATGATTACGCGCATTAGTTTTATTCGTGTTAGTTCACCTCAATGTCTCAACTTGGTTTCATAAGTTCTCTTTTAAGCCAATAATACTCAGTTCTAGGCACAGAAGACAATGAAACTTGCTAAAAAATAAAACTGACTCAGGCTCGGATGAGATTGGATTGAGTAAGAAAAGAAAGCTGAGCATTTCTGTGTCTGGACTCGATGTTGTAAACGTGTCACGTATACGACGAGGTTTAGTAAAGATGAGAGATGCATTATGTATTTTCCATTTCTTGAACAAGCTTTCTCCATCGCCTGCTCCAAGTATACACACGCCATTTCACATTGTCCGGGAGACTGGAACTGAAAGTGAATCGCTTCCAGTGTCCACACTCCCTTTTCCAGAGTTTTCTCTCGGATGATAAGGAATCTAGATTCTAGATTCTAAAAATGAAGCTCCAGAGGAGCTTCCAGTTAGTAGACTCTGTGTACACACACATGAAAATTGGTATTTCTCAGGAGAATATCCAAACAATAAATAGCATTGCTATTGCTCCCGTCGTCCTCCATCCTGACAAAACCTGCTATTTTCTGCCGTGTAAAAGGCATGCAACAGATGACCGCCTGCCTGGGTTGTTGTAAACCAACAAGCAAACACAGCAAGAAAACTGAGTAGGAAAGACCAGACCAGGGTCATTTTACGCTACAATTATTTAAAGTCAATTCGTACACGTCCATTTTCTTTTAGTACGCTTGAAACCTTCGTCAGTTTATGTATTTTTCAGACTTTTAGGCTTGCGACTACCTTTCCGAAATATAAATTTATTTCGTAGAACTCTGAACAAAAAAAACTTTATGTCATAAGATCTTTCAGTTTTATTTGGATAAAGCCTTTCGTTTCAACATGCCATCAGCACAGAAAATTGATGACAAAAATTATTGTTTGTTTTGAAGCTTCTTTGGGCTGCCAAGTCACTGATAAAAAATATTGATCTTTTTTGCTCCCAAGAGGAAAATAAGGGAATACAAGTGGAAGAAAATAAAGAGCATGATGACTTCTCTGAAGGTCCAACTACTGCTGTTGCTGGAGGCAGAAACGAAGAGAATCGAGGCTGTTGCTTACAGTTTCTCTCTGTGTATTCTATTAAATAATGTAGGACAGAACTTTTATTAATCTTGAGACTAATCTTAATGCGAATGTGTGTACAACAGAACACACAAGTTACTGTGTTGTACTACACGAAATCAATTGCCTCGAGATATTCAAGTGGTGGAGAAATTGCATTCCTGTATTTTATGAGGATCAGGAAACGTTTCATAATCACTGGATCCTACGTTGTGCTTTATTGCCTTTACTGAGGCAGAGTAAATGGAATAGTGTGTTCAGAAGTTATATTTACGGCACACTTATGTATGTTTTATGTGTTTCTGGTTAAATTGTGTGTGGAAGAGACTCATTGAAAACTAATTGGAAGTAGATGAAGAAAACTCGTTAAGCCAAGGAAATATTTGGAAGGAAGGAAAGGAAATGGTCGGCAGATGAGTACGAGTCTCTTGACAGTTGACATCTTGGATTCCAAACCAAACCTCAATAGACTTTAGGAAACAAGGAAAAGGAAGAAAAAAGGAAACGGTAAACGAATAAAAGAGGAAAACGTAGGAAGAACAAGAAAAAGCCACGAGAGGACCACACGCCAATTCTTGAGTTACGAATGATAGAAAAGTTTCTTTATTTTCTCTATACAAAAGTAAAAAAGTACCCGGTTTTCTTTTGCTAAACACTTTCGCGTTGTGTTGCGAGATGAGTTGATAAAACGCAAGATCCAAAGCACGATTTTTGGAGGAAGCATTTTTCCTGTACTTTCCTCCGTGCGGCATTTTGTTTTATGCTGAACCTGTAACTTGTTTTGACTTCTATACAACTGTTATTCGTCATCGCAAGAACTAAAGTGGGTTTGAAGTTTCTGTATTTGGAAAATTTGCTACAAGGCATTTCGTACATTGACTTTTGTAAGGTTTTGGTACCCAAAGACACGTTTGCGGTGAATGATTTTTTTGCTCATGTCTTATAGAAAACAAGGTATAGATATTTTCGCAAAAGAAGCTTTATTGTTTTACAATTTTTGTCAATCCAAAAATAAGTACAATAATATTATGCTACAAGTTTATATGTGCATCTGGTAAAACTCGTATTTTTATGCAACAAGGAAAGAATGGTCAAATTTGTTTGTTTGTTTGCAAATTTTCAACTTGAAAACATCTGCAGTAAATTGCAATTTCTAACTGTTTTTCCAAATATTGGGCTAACTTTTATTTTTTGTTGATTTAAATTACAATAAAATTAAATGAACGAAAAATAGTAGACCATGTGTACTTAGGAAATACAAGACGGTCAAAGCATGCACACTGGCCACAGGAGTCTCCGTATCCGAATACCTTATACCAAATAAAGAGGATTTAGAAAAATGTAAACTAGCATGTACAAGTAAGTATGTTAGCATACGTTCTGAGCTTCGTGTCTCAACATACATTAGAACAACTCCCCAAAGGACTTTGGCTCACTTGCCTCTTTTCTCAACTTCCTTTTATAAAGCGAATTCTAAATATGGAAAGAGAGACAGTAAAGTAAAACATACAAAGAAAATTGTTTCAAATATACACATAAATGCCTTTCTCTCCCAACCCACGTACTTAACTGAGTTCTTATTTTGAAATCTGCAAAGTTCTTATGTAGTACACAAGCCAAATGAGAAAAAAGTCCTTTCAATATTTTAACATAAAAATTGTGCAGACAGCAAGCAATGCCTGGAGATTTTATAAGCCTTTTAAAGATGAAAAGGATAGATCTTTTACTAGAGCTTTTACAAAAAGTTCACATGGGTAATAGAAGATGAGCATGCCAATTTTTCGACTATTTTTAGTGTAATAAAGATATAATGTGTTCCTTTACGCAACACAACAATGTATAGTACTTGGTAATATTTTCGAGGAGGGAAAAGGATGAAAAATTCGTTTGTACTGAATGTGAAATGAGAAACTGTGTACCAATGCAGAAAAGTAACGTCGTTGAAAGGGAGAGTGTACAGGGATGCACTGAGGAGATGGGAATTTTGAACTGGGTCTTCTATCGGTGAACGTACGGTTGGCTGTCAGTTTAAGAAATGGAATGCATTAGTGACAAGTCTTTAAGCATGCATGAGGCAAAGCCGCCTCCGTTGGTGGTAGAGGGATGGAACGAAAAAGGTGAAAGTGAAAGCTGTGTAAGAAATAAGAAGAAACATTTATTCCACTTTCTCTTTTCTCCATAATGGTTTTATTACATGTTTGTATTTTGTATTTTCCACGAAATCAGTTTTCATTCAATCCTAACCTTAACGATACACGGACACGTACACTGCCAGATATGATAAGGCATATAAGATATGCAGGCAAAGGTATATTCCTAGAAAGGTTGTTAGGTGTTGGTGAAAAAATGCCAGCACAGCACAGTTCCGAAATAGGTATTTCTCGATCTAGAAGGTGAAACTTTTCACTTCGGATTGCGAACCTTGGAAAATAAGAACAAAAAAATCTAGACGCCTAACTGTGGTGTGAGTGAAAGTCCACGTAATACGGATTTCAATTTTCTATGCTGCCTAGTACTTCACAGTTCGCATCGCATCATTCAGTGCCTAGTTTACGGCAGACTGGCGTCGGTCCTATGTTTTCTTACTTGCGATTACTATAGTCTGAAACTCTACAAGAAGCTATTCAGATATTTCAATCTCATGTTTGTTCCACTTCCCTCGCTCAGGTGGGTAGACGAGAATAAGTGAGATTATGATGACTTCCTTTTCTCTGTTAGAACGAATTTGTTCCTTTCTACTTTCTACGATGTTTCAAAATCCTTTTTACCTTTTGTATCTATCTAAGAAAAGAAAGTGATAGAAAGGCAGTTTGATGAAAACTGGTGGCATCTGAGCAGAAAAATCACATTTTACATTTTTCAGTACTGAACAACTTGGGGGAAAAGTTGTTTACATACATAACATTACTCCAGACAGACAGTTATGTTACATGATGTTACTTACATCTGAAGCAATGGAATGTAAAATTTTCTTTGAAGAAAGGTAAAACGCATTTTTTGTATTTACCAAAATACAAACTCAGGCAAGATTTTGCTTTCAGACACTCCAATTAGGGCCCGCATAAAAGAGTAAGTAATAGTGCGTTGGAAGCGCTTTCCATAATATTACTTTATGTATGGTAATTACACTACACGAAGAATACATTACGTGAAGTTTACAATGCTCACACATTTTCCTAGCAAACGATTAACCTAAATGAAAAAAAAAACTGATGATCTCCATGTTTAAACTTCCGTACATTAATTCCGCTTTTCATAGTCTATCCCGGTTTGAAGAATCTGATTTTCAAATAAGCAAAGATATACAAAAATGAGATGTATAAAATACGAGATGAGAGAGAGAAATGTATGAATTGAATGTATAATGTAAGTGCACAATTTTTTGCGATTTAACCTCTAAATTACCAAATCTCCTACAAGTTTTCAGGATTCTGAACAACTCCTTCCTAAAATTGCTTGTTAGAGATTCAGTTTTTGTTGGGTCTCTGAATTTAAATGAAGCCCGTGGAGTAAAATGAACGAATTCTACGCTGATGTTCTATTCATCAATTCAACGTTTCCATGAATTGATCATATTGAGGATATACAAGTTTACGGTTTATATAACCTTACCTGGGGAAAATTATGGGCCTGAAAGCGCCTTATTTTCAGTTCTAAACTGAGAAAATTTCAAATTATCAACATTAGGTACGTATTACTTTTTTTCTTCATTTTCCAATGCCTCGCCATGTCGAAGAGATTGAATGGTAAAATCCATCAAAGTAAAGTAAATATTCCATTTGGGTGTATTTTATTTGCCTGGTATTAATTTCGGATCATTAGGTTGCATTGAATACGAAATGTTATGAAAATATTGAAGATTGGAATCCAAAACCTTAAATACCACTTTTCTCAAATGTTTCTCTTTGAGTACTTTATTTTCAAAAGGTATTAGAGATTGGCCATAATTTTATTCCGCATTCTTGAAAATCTTTGTTAAAAGCCACCGCATGCCTGATTCCTTCAGGCAAGACATTAGAATTTAATGTACGTAAATTAAATTTATTTACCTACAAGAAAGTAGGAATTTTCCTTTTCATATAAATTGAAACATTCTTTTGACTCGTTTTATTCAATGTTTTCGTTTCAATCAAACCGAAAAGGAAAAGAATTTCCAATGGAAAATGATATGATGATGCAAGTTATGAAATATCCTTGATAAATAAAATATTAACTTGTACTGTTTGATGGCAGTCTAGAGACTTTATTCAATATTAGTTTTCTTTCTTCAGTTGGAACTCGGGGTCCCTGAAGTAAGTCCGGTTGAATATGGGAAATTTAAGCAGGCCAGATTCTATTTTTGAAAAGATGAAAAGCGATAAAAGAGATCACTGGTTTCTTTCATTTCTTTACATCGAATACACATAAATTGAGTATGTATGTTCTTGTATTACTGGTGGTAATGGTACTACGCCACGTTATTAAGGCATCTCCCGATTTTTAAATCAGTTGAGACATCCTCGCCTCTTCTCTTTGTTCCCTTTTATCTTGGTGATAGTGACAATGACAATGCCGCTTTCCCATTTTCATTTCTTTTATATCTCAAATTTTCCCGAGTTTTGGGTTGGCTGCTGCGGAGATTTAAAGAAGCTCCACTTGGATCTCTTCGTTTTTTTCACCGACTCGCACCATATTCCTCTTACAAACAAAGAACTCTAGAGCTTTCATCAGATTTTTTTCTCTCCCCGGTCCACAGTATTTTGGAGCATTTTTTTGATGACGATGATTGCAGCTTTGCTATATTATCATTATATGATGACTATAAACTCTAAATCGAATGTTGTATATATTTAGGTAAATATGCCCCAGTGATTCAATTTTTAAATGTTTTCTGTTCTCGCCTCACTCTTTCACCAACCCTTTTGCAGATTTGATTTGAGTGGAGCTCCTACAAAGAGAACCATGCGCTTTAGGCTGACTGTCATCAACAGAAATTGGTTTGGTTGGTTTCTTAATGCTCGACTGATTTTTCAGAGAAAATAATTCGGTAAAGTAAGAGGGACTGTGAAAACGAATTTTAGAGACGAGATTAGAGCAGTGCTTGAACCATGCCACGGTTTGGCTATTTTTACAGAAATAATGTCATCCCAATCCCACTACTTTTGGTTTTTCACCACTCCAATTTCAGAACGCAATCTTCATGATGCAACCAATCGCAAACATGTGGGCCATGAAAGGAAGAGGTGTCCTGTGAAAGTAAAATCGCATCAGGCTTGTGTTTTATTTGAAAATCCTCTTTGGCGATAAACATGTGGTCCTTATTGTTAAATTTATATCATGTAAATGGAAACCACTTTGAAGATTGTGTTCATTGGGTTTCAAACAAAACACATTGAGCTTGTTATGAAGCATTGGAGCTGTTGTCTCTCAGTTAACCAATTCTTCCTTGTTAGTAAGAAAGTCAAAGAGGTTTTTAGTTTTGAGGCGACGTTTCATTTCCTGCTGAAGTTGTGTGCTTCCCAATGGGTAGAAAGTGACAGAGAACTAACTGCAGATGTAATATAGCATTTGGGATGTTAATTTACACATAAATGTGACAGTTGCTACACTGCTTTAGATTATAGGTAAGAAAGAATGTTGTTTTTATAACTTATGTATAAAAAGGTATTTACACCGAAAGCATTTTTGTCATGATGGCATATTAAAATACGTAATGGAATACTATGATGGCATGGCGGGTGACCATTATATCAAAAGCATCTATAATGCTTATGTAAAAACTTGGGTAATGCGAAGTGAAACGGGGCGAAGTGCAAACAGAGAAAGCAGCTCAGCTCAACAGTTGGAATAAATCCGTGTTGTAAGATTACTTGAGTTCAACATTTTACTTTTCTTTGCCTCCTTCCATTTCTGCGTTATTCTTGGATGTTCTCCTGGTACTTAACGTTTTAGGATTCTGCTGCATGATGATAATACCTTCTATAAACAAAAGCCACCAGTATAAAATACAGCATAAAAAAGAGTCTCTTTGTAACTTCTACCTTAACTCTTGTAAGTATGCATAGAAATGTATACTACTTACATTTTAAAACTTTTTATAGCTTCATCGAAAATTAATCCTGGTGAAAGCAGCTTTCATATATAGTAACTGACCAAGTTTTTAAGGTACGATAAGGTTCACGTACAAGTGTAAGGAGGAAATAACTTCATCTTCAAAGATGGAAGTGGAGTGTTGGTGATGGTAAAATAAGAAAGAGGCATAATGAAGTGAAACTATTTTTATTATCTTTGCCATCATAAGACTATCATGATGGAAATAATACTGTAAAACAATAAAAACTCACCTTAATTCTTTCTCCGAGATTGGATCTCTCCACCAATTAAAGCACCATTGGAGAGACTGAATTTTGACTGTACTTTCATAATTTCACGTGTAACTGAATCTTACATTAGATATGTAAATATGTAAGTATTTCTGAAGAAAGGGAAATGCATTTCATGTGTCAGTGGTTCCTAAAAAGTCAAAAACTTTTGCCGATTGTTTATCCTGACGTTTAGTTTGACACAAAGTACAACGTGAGCAACTTTAACTTACTTTCCAAGTTTATTAGAAACGTTACTTTGTCGTTACAAGGAAAGGAAGGACAAAAGGAAAACTTTTAGCCTATTATTCGAATTTTTGAACTCGAGGGACTTTAAAGGAAGTCAACCAAGAAAGAATAGCATTTGGCAGACGCTACTAGTCGCATGAGATATGGCACAGAGAGACCTGAAGAAGTTTAGGAAGAATGTTAAAAACGTATAAACGGTAAAACTTTTCTTGCAAAAGAAAGTATCATTGCAATTTAACATCGACAAGCGCAGAAAATGTTAGTTTAAAATTTAAACAACCGGTTTCAGAAGAAAATGTCATCGGTCTTTCAAAGAGAAAAACTGTGGTAAAATGAATTCAATGGAATGGTCCACAAAGGTCGATATATTGTTTAAGAAAGTTAGCTAAGTTGAGTCATGAATGCCATCCATCCTATTCATAGTTTTATTAAAATTAACATGTAACGCCGATTTTTTGTGCATGCCTGCTGGAGATTCTTGCTCATACAAGACAAAAAATGTATATTTTTATCTATTTACTTTCATTTACAGGATTTCAAGCTGACGGGGTACTGAACAACAATGTGACAGTAACAGACACAGTTCACTACTACGAAGACTCTAGGAGTGCCAACATAAAATTCAGCAAGCTGTCCTATGCCGGCCCAATTGTAATGGGAGTTGGAGGTAAGCAGAGCTAAACAAAGCAAATTCAGTTTTTCCAGGAAGTTATCTGCACATTATTCTTTCCTGTATTTAAATGTAACTCTGTCCTGTCTGCCACGCCGTTTTTACTTATGCATGCAATTGAAAGTCCCCATTATGGAAATGAAATGAAAATGAAACTTCTGAAAGAGTACCACTTCACCGTGATGGGTTAAAAGTAGTTCATTTCAAAGATAGACTGTGTGAAAAGTGAAAATCAGTCCACTGTGTCGAAGTACTCTTCAGTATCATTTGGACTCCGATTTTATGCACAAAACACGAAAATAAAACGATTGTAGATGCCTGATAAAGCTCAAACGTATTTGTATGTCTTTCAGCAGTTGATTTTTTTTAAATCGCCATGTCCGAAAACCGTTTCACTGAAGAAAAAAATTTATATCTATTAGCGGAAAGATTCCAAAATTTTCAAAATCTAATATTCAGAATCAAATCATTGACTTGGTCTAGATTACCATAATGGCGAGGATCCGTCATAACACTTCCTGAGTTTTACAGCTGTAACACTTAAATAATCTTTAATTTCTAACCGTTACTGGAAGCATGTGATGTTACATCTAACATAAAAGATACGAGAGGTGTGGCCGGACGGATGGACGGACCTGAACTGCAAGACAAAACTACTGACTTCAAATGTTTTGTTTGAGCTAATAAACTCTTATGTAAGCTACCTTTCCGTGCCCCATATTTTCATTGCCCAGTCAGCCACTGTGAATTCAGTGAGTTGTGACTGCCAAGAGTAAACCATTACTCTTCCTTCTTGTGGCCACTATCCTTATCAAAGTGTATAGTGCATGAGTACAGAACGTGAACTCTGGCTTTCACTCAGCCAGAATACTGTGACAAAACTTTCTATGTTGTAAATTATTTGGGATGGAGTACTGAGGAAAGAAGAAAGCTGCCTTGTAGGCAAAATAAAATCTGGGCACCGACTGTATAAATTTTTGTTTCGGTTTTTACTTTCCCTTCTTGAAAACTTCATATGATGATGCACAAACAGTAAAGCAGAGGTACCTAGATATTACAGTGCACAATATAACCGAGGCAGACCAGGAACTTTCTCCATGCCAGAAAGTAGAGATGTTTCTTATTTTTGAGTCTTTTACCTTGCCTGTTGCGTCCCTCCAGACCCATAAAAATGCAATTGTAGACACAATAATAATCCTTTTTCGCGTAAAAAGAATATAAAAACAAACCTTGCCGTAAAACATCTCACTCCGAATTTTTCCTCATTCTTATTGCTTCTCACTGCATATCCCTCTGTTAGCTGTTAGCTCCTACTCCGTTATATATAAAATTTACAATACCAAGTTATTTATTTGCCGGAGCCTTTCTTTTTTCTGTTTGCTTTGAGTTTTTGAATCAGATACAGCGATATGCGATGCCCACAAATCCCTAACAGCTTTATATGGGAATTCCTAAAATTTTGGCCTGGATTTCATTTTATTCTGTAGCCGAAATACTGGAGTATTAAATGTCCACAGATCTGGCTGAGGTTCAGGTTGTCTTTGACTCTTTTGTCAGCTAGCTGTACAGATAACAAAACAAAATAAAACAATGAAGGAAAAGCGAATCTCGTTTTCATGCAGCTTTTATCTGTATTTCTTTGAATTTCACTCATATGGCCTTCGCTTCCTTCAGGCAAAGGAAGTAGAATCTACACCATTATACTATTATACATAGAATTTCCCGTTTCGCCCCACTTTTCCATTAAAAAAGGAGCTAGTTTTTACTTTTTCCCTTGCCACAAGCTCCAAGTAAAAAATCATGCTTTGTGGACATGACCGTGTTCACATTGCTCCTTGCTTTCGTGCAACCAGGCACGTACTCACAATTTCTCCATTCGGTCTCCTCGTGACATCATGTCACACCACCTTTTTCGCCTGTCTTGGGCTGGCTACTGTCGTCAGTAGCCAATTAGCCAATTAACCTCGGCCCAGACAGTTCAAGGAGAAAAAGGAGATGAATGATGTTTACTACATCATTCTTCTCCCTTTTCTCCTCACTCAACTTTCAAGCGCCGCCAGAAGCGGCCACACAAGAAATCCTCTCCACCCTCAACTCAACTCAAGTTAGGGCCGATCAATGGGCAGCCCCCAT
>VYYJ01000045.1:0-139041 GCA_021029165.1 Cyphoderus albinus | reverse complement strand
TGCAGAATTTTTAGTCGGGGCTAAAATGTGTTCCATCGTGTTCTCAATAATCGATTTGATAGTATTGTACAATTAGTTTATTCAAATTAAGACATATTTACCATGCGTCTCCTGGTGAGTTCGTGATGCAACTATTTTTTATCACGAAAATAATCGCCCATGGCTATTTGGAGAGAGGAAGCTATTGAAAGTTGAATAGTATAAAGTGTCACTGTAACCGTTTTGAAATAGAAATAAAAAGCATACATTACTAAAACGGCATTTTTTATATTTGAACTGTTTATAAAAAGCACCCTGCGTGTGCGTAGAGGTGAAACTTGGCATCCTGACTTAAAAAGAGAGTGAAAACGATGGTGAAGTAAGTTTTTATTTACATTCTTAAATAAAGTAGTTGATTTTTACCTTTTCGCATTTCCGTTCTGGAGAACACAAAAAAGTTCACAGTGACCAACTCGTTATACCATGCCATTTGATGTCTAATCGCTTCTCTCTTTTTTCCGAATTCGTCGTGCCCGAGTTATGATAAAGTTTCATCACGAACTCAGTGGACACATGCTGTATATCAATTTCAATTTTCTTTCTTCGTCCGACTGCTACAGCTCACGCAACCCAGAAAAATATTTGTGCTATTGCAGTAGTGTTATTTAAGAGTTAAAGAAATTGTCAAACTAAAATAAAGACATTACAGGAAAAGTAGCAGGAAAGTTTTTCTTACAACTACTGAACACGGAAATAAAGGAAAAAACAGAACGTAAAATTTAGTCGACAATATTGATGTAAAAATTCAATTACTCAATTTTGAATAAAAATTGGTTGTGGGTATATGTAGTCGTAGAGTTTTGTGTAAATTGATGTATTGTGGGTTTGAAAAAAGCAAACAAAATGCAATCAAAATTCTAATTCTTATTCAAAGTGGAGGATTTTAATTTTACAAATGTCTACTTTATTGATTAATTTTTTATTTTTTTTGATTGGTCAAACCTAAACAACAGGAAACAGTAGAATAATATTTTTATAGCATAGTATTTATCTAAATGGATGGATGCCTCAGGCCATGCCTCCTCAACTTCATAATCAGTAGTCACGTGTAAATTGTTTCGTGCATGCCACCTCTATGCCTTACCGTTGAATAAGTCTGTTATGATTAATTCAATTTACGGCATCGATTTTGTAACAATGCAATAATGTAAGCTTTGGTAGTAACCAGATGTTTGTCAAATTTGATTGATCATAAAACTTTTAATAAGGGTGTTTCAACCAAGTCTAAAACAGTCGATCCATTTCTTAATTTCATTATGATACAATCAGTTGTGTAAGTGAAACTCACCTATTATCCTGCTCCTGAAATTTCCAAGAAGTCGAAAAGTTACATATCCGGGACCAATGCAGATTTTGTAAAGTGGTTTGAATAAAATTAACACCAATCACATTACGACTAAGGCAGGAAAATTAGCTTGTGTCTTCTAGCAATTTTCACTTTTTATTTTCAAGTAAATTACCAACAACTTACAAAAGAAACCAGATTTGAGGTATCTGGACAAGAGACTATGCGACTTTAGTATTGCTTATTGTGCCATTAAAACAAGTGTAAATGCTGCCATGAAAGGACACTTAAAAACTATGAGATGCATTTTCATTATGCGGAATTGTAGTCGTAAAAGTGAAAGCACTACAACTTGATGAGCTCTTCACGCTCACGGTAGTTGATACAACATTCAGAAAGTGGTAGTCTACTTTTCAAGTAACTTTTTATAGCTTCTCTGCTTGGCTTGTCATAGCATCATCAGCTTCATCCGAATAATAATCGTCGAGAAGAAAGAAATATGGAAGACCTCACCTCAATTCACTTCAATTCAATTGAGTCTGCTGTAGAGAAAATGACGAGATGAGAGACACGCCGACAGCAACTTCACACAAAAACGTCAAGCTGTAATTCAGCTGCTATCACGTGGTTGATCGTCGTGAATTTGACTTTTTGTAAGTAAAATGCACGTGAAAAAATTTCTTTTCGACAGAAATAGATGTAAATTAACTACAGCCTAAATTCAAGTATCTGCAATAATCAACACAGGCAGACTTGAAAAGAAAGGATGTAACAAAGAAGGAATATTATTATTAAATGTCTCAGTCAAAGTTTAAACTGGTTTGATTATTACTTACAGAGAACTTCTCCTTCCAAAACTACTGTTATAAAACAACTATCATTATTCTTCGTCTGGTATTTGGAGATGAAGGTGAGATTTCAAAAACCAAAAGGAAACTTGTTTCACCAAGCTTGTCGAGTTTTGAGTAGATGGAAACAGTTCCACAGCGATTCAACTGTACTTATAGTGGAAATAATGGATTACTACAATGCAGTACATCAACTTTCTCCAAACTTATGGCTTATCACGCTATGTCGTCGTCTTCTAGTATACGCGCAATGGTTTTGTAAACGGTATAACAGAACGTTAACTCTCATGTAAAGTTGTGTTAGGGTTGGTGTCTTTTTTACCACTTCTGATATTTGCTTGATACATTCAACATCTTCAGAAGAAAATATTGCTTAGTTCACAGCATGAAATGCAGAAAACTTTTTTGCACGAAACCGTAACACTACTGGAGAGAGTCGTCGACGACGTAAAAATACAAAAAGAAGAAGTATAAAAGTAAAGAAAGTGATAAAAACTCAACTGAAGGAAACAATTCTGTGTACCACGTTTGGTTATGATGTATGAAGACAGATGTGAGTTGTTGTGGAGTCACTTTTTGGTATCCGTAATTTTTAAAAGTGACACTACTTGAGAATTTTAATGTCTTCCAAAAATACTTTTGTAAGTTCCAGACAACTATATTTATAGGAACGAATAGTTTCAAAGATCAAAACACCTCCAAGAAAAGAAAGTGGAAAGTAACGAACAGAAAAATGCTATTTTCTGTTGCATAAAATGACTTTATAGTTAACCACTAGTACACGAGGTAAATCGTTGCTGGAAATAGCAGCAGCACCGGTGGAAAGATGAACACTATGCAACAGACGACAAAGTGCAACTGATTCAGAGAGAAATTTTGCTCTCTCACTGCTACCTCCAAAGTTGAGCCGTGTTGCTCCTGAAAAATGAACGTTCAGAAAAGAAAGCCCACACAAAAGCCAGCGAGGACGAGCCAGCGAACACACTTCGGATAGGCCATACAAGACGTGGTATCATCTTTTCTATTATGTAGTGGAAGGAATGGTATTTATGTAACGGATGTAATGGCTATATACATAAACATGGAATTTCCCTTTGCGATTCCTTTCCAAACGCTGCGATTATATCACCAACACGCTAATAAAATGAGCAGGGATAAATTCGTTAGCTTAACCTGAACTGCCTGGATACTTTCTAATGACGCTGACGAGCAGTAGAGAATACCTGTACTGCTGTGTCGATTACCGACATCAGCAGTAATGATGTTCATAAATTGACTACATGGCAGTCAACTAATGAATTCGGTGGTACGTGGTTGAAAATTCTGTAACAGATTGTAATCATCATTATGTGCAAATGATCTGCCGTTTCTGTCGTTTCGCTGTGTGAGTGCCTTGTTAGAGATCAGACTCTGAGACATTAAATTTGTAAAGCTCTAATAATGTGACTTGCAATAATAATGGAAAGAATTTGCCTGTTTTTACGATTGGTAGAAAGTTATATTTCTACTGCTTTCACGGGTTTTATGCGAAATTGTTAAACGCTTTCTGAATGGATGATTCGCGCACTTTAATTCTACTGACAAAATATCATAAGTACTTATCAAATCTGGTACTGACGGCAATGCAAATTCGCAATCATTAGCTAACGGATTGTCGTACCTCAAACAACGTATGCATACTAGGACTAAAAATTAAAACAGCAATTAAACATATTTAGTAAAAAGTATGACATAAATAGACTAAATTATAGTAATCCCATTGTGGCTACATAATATATTGTTTAATAAAATGCATATTTTAAAGTTAATGGCACAAAAACGATTACCTGAAATAATCATTTCCAATTTTAATTGCATTAGAAAATTTCTAATGAGAAAAAAAAGTCAGTGATTGCTGTGGATTCACTTCTACTTGCATCGGACAGAGTATAATAAGTGCCATCTACGTCAGACACACGAAACAGCAAGAGAAAGCAGTTGATAGTATCATTCCATTTCTGCAAGTTACGTCTCTCCATGCAACGGGGGCTCTGAGTGTGTCTGTGCCGCATCATCTTAGTACATGTTTCCGTAAAACACCGACGCGACATGGTTTAAGTACATGTATGTAATGTTCATTTAAACAGAACCGACAAAAGGGTGAAATGTTGAAGTCATGCAGCGTTTTGTTACGATGATTATTTTAAATTCCATTTTTCTAACTCTGATTAAAAACACAAGTCGTTCCCTTAACCGTTATTCAAATTCATAAAACCAATCCACTTTTACCAGAAAGCAACTATAAACCCTCACAACAGCATTATTTTCATCAGTAGGATTATTATGACAAAGGAAGAGCATAAAATACTACATATTTGTCCATAATTTGATAAATAATTTATGCTTTCTTTCACCCTCAGTCCCGGTTACCGGACAGCAATAGTTGATTACAAAAAAGCACTGTAATCCCCGTTTACTTTTCTCTTTCCCTCTGACTCTGGCAAAATTCCAGAAAATCTCTGGTTTTCCTTTTCCACTTTTTTTCTCTCAAACAGCTGGAATGAGTGTGTGTCTGTGCGTGTGACTACCCCTTTTGCACTTAAAAATTACGTCTCTCTAAGTTGAACAAAGGCCTATATTATTTTACGACTACCGCCAATAAACTACAAATAAGGCTTGGCATGTACAATACTGGCAGCGCCGAGTTTACTGTTTTGGGGCATCCCAAGCCGCTGTCTCAGCACTTCTGTTTCATCTAACAATCACATAGTCTTTGTGTAAACCTTTGGACAAGTAAACCCTACAACTATGGACCAATTAGTGAAAGGAAAAATAGTGCTGGTTGAACGGGGAAAGGCACAGAAGGCAATATTGAGACCACGTTAGTGCCAAAATATGTGCCTTATCTCCTAAAGCCAAAAGCAAACTAACAATGGCAATAATTCAAACAAAAACGTGTCGACTAAACATGGTGCACAGCAGCCCTAGCAGCAACACAAAAACACACACTCCCAGAAACTTAACGACTGTACAAACACACACACTTCATTGCATATTATTAGCACTCGAAAAGTACACACCAAAGCTTCGGGCATTTACATGTCACCACAAAAAATAAGTGATATATCTCATTGTTTTCCCTGTTTCCCTCTAAATAAACCATATTTGTATGCCTTTCTTTTCCAGTGGGAAATATAAAGTACTAATAAGGAGATACTTACCATTTCTCTTTCACTGGCTACCAACTCTCTTTAGTTAAAGCCTTTTCCACCCATGCCAACTCTGTAGCAACTCATCACTTTTAGCTATCTTAAGTGCCAGCAGGCACTTAAGTTAGACAAAGGAGTTGTATTCAGAGAGTGCAAATGAAGAGAATTAACCACCCCTTGAAAACTTTCGATGCCTTCGCATTCGCATTGTGATTGTGAAAGAGCTTTGCCCGTCGACTCGCCACTCATTGTTGGTTTTTGTGTAATTTTAGAAAGCAATTGCGCCTCCCGTTTTTCCTGAGAATAAACGAAATTTGTTTACTTTCCCCACTTACTACTTGTAATAATTATTTATTTGTTGTTCTTATATCGAAAATTGTCACCAAAAATCAAGTACACAAAATACAAATGGCAGAATAGATAACGGGATCCACGCGTATTCAGAACCTCCATTTACCAATGTCCTGTTTAAGTTGGCAGAGAGAGAAATAGAGAGTAATTATAAATGTTCGCATACTTCATAATGCTTCATTTCTTTGCTTTTCCTCGAGAACAGATCCAATATTCCAAATGAACGTGGCAAGCCAGCCACAGATGCTTTTTATTGCCCATTCTCAGAACAAAAAGTTGTACAAAAGGAAATGTTATGTGTATAGACCTTGTGTATTGTGACAGGGAGAAATTAATGACTTTTATTATTTTGCAATTTATTTGCCACTCACTTTTACACACTTTCGTTTTGGGGCCTTTACCTATACACCGCATTTATTTTTTCAGCGGAAAACAGATCCTGAAAATTGCTGTGCATGTTTGAAGGTGGTTGGGGGTAGCGGCTATAGTCTCTAGCTTTTCAGAATGACAATACTGAAAACGATTTCTATTATCGGCAGGGGTGTCATTCAGATTGCACACTTCGAAAGTTGAAGATTTCCTACTCTTCGACTCTTTTTGTGGACGTGAGTCCTGGAAATGAAGCTTTGAAGCTAGACAGTAAAACAAAACTGCTCGTTAACACTAATGGTCTGCGACAATGCTTCCATAGCGTGCATATTTAAAAAGTAAAGCAAAGGCAATGAAAGTATTGCGGGTCGTCTTCCAAAAAAGTATGCGCAACTTCATCTTTAATCAAATTATGCAAATTTCTGGTTCAGTGAAATGCAGACACTGTTATGCATTTTCATGAGGTGGGCTCCTCATTCTGGTTAAGGTTCAGTTCAGACGTTCCAGTAAAAAGTGGAACAATATTTTTCCAAAGTTCCGCACTAAATGTCGGATTCGACTTTATCCATAGTCTATAACCATTGTGTCTCATCAAAGTTAGTATTATTTTTGATCTGTGGTTGGATTCGTCACTTCATTTCACAATCTATTCTTTCCTAACGCATTTTTGTTGAGTAGCATAGTTGAATGTCTGAATGCCAGTGAAAAGCTTTCACTACTGAAGAAGGATTCAAGTTGAATCCCTTCTGATAAAATTTTCTCTTTAATTATGTACCAAAGAAGTATCAAGTTTTCTAGAGATCTCTACCAAATTGAGTATAAAGCTTTCCTGAAAGAACTCTTAAAGCCTAAGTTACGCAATAGGAAGGAAGGAGAATAGAAAGAAGGAGAATAGTTCTTGGGTTGGGGACATTTGCATGAGAAAATTGGGTGCACTCAAATTATCTTGGATGGCTCACTAATTTCTTTCTCAGATTTCAAGAGGAAGGACAAAAATCCTAGAAGCATTTTCTGTTTTTACTTTCGCTTCAACGGAAAGGAATCCATGGGACAAGATTTCTACTTGCTTACATAAAAAGTAAACCAAAACATGGATTCAGAGCAGGTTTCTTAAATGCAGTCATTTTACCTAAGCTATAGGGTTTAATGATATTAATCTTGATGAAATCATTTAAAAATCATCGTTCTAAAATTGCGTTGCTTTTCCAATTTGATTTTAACTAGGAGTTAAGTGGAATCAAAACAATAACAGTAAAAACCAGTCATTACTCCTCAAGTATTTTGGAGCAAAATGGCACCTGAAAACCAGTATCATAAACTTAGCAATGACTCTCGAACTCTTCTGTCGTTTAACCTCTCTCTTGTGTGATTCTTAAAAATTACACAACTACATATAAAATCACTGTCATTTCGCTGAATTCCAAAATTACCCTGTAGAAGCAGAAAGTTTCAGTTGTCCTTATAGGTATGTAGCAGTCCATTGAATTCTTGAATGTGTTACTGTATTGTTGGGACGGTTCTGTTGGTTGTTTGTCGCTACTAGTTCTAGTCGTAACTTAAGACCGGTCATGATACAACATTTAATCTTGATTTCAGAACTGGAAACTATTCTTGTCGTTTTTTCATGGAACTGGTACCCTGCTTGACAAGTTTGCTATTTTCCGGGGAGTATAGAGCTGATGTGATACTTCAAGAGCCTGGTCGGTTTTTCTAACCATTTATCAGATAAATTTTCAGTGAAGTGGAAACCTAAAATTCTTGCTAATTGAATTTTCGCCATTGTTACTTTTTGCCACTTCTAACTCAGTTTTTATCTGATCTCGTTTGCCCAGGAAAACGCTTTCTCGAGGCTCTCCTCTAGCATGAAGTTGATTTCCTTCTTTGAAACAGGAAATTCATTTAACGAAGACGTAACGCGGGACGGCACTGCGTCTCATTCCTTATTAAGTTCAACTCCACATTTAAGACTTTTGCAATGTTCCAAGAAATAAGGGACACTTGCTTCCTTTCCTAGATTGACTATCTCTACGAGAAGGATGATGAAAATTGCTTTGAGCTGTGCCAAGACGTGTATCTAGGACGGAAAAAATATTGAACAACTGTTCTTCAGCAGCATTTTTTTCATCTCTTCATAGTGTGTGCAGTTTGTCTGCACCTCTCCTCCAACTTGCTTCATTTGGGTAATAGAAGTTGTGTGCAGAAATTATGGAGAAACTGGAACTCCGAAAGTGAGAGATGTTAAGAACAAAAAACTCAGTCCGAAATCTTCTTTCCCGGAATTTATTGGCTAGATAACAGTACACTACCCGTTTGCCAAAAAATATCGGTGAAAGTCAGGTATATTACTTCATAAATATACAATAGGCAATTATTATTACAGGACACACACACACATTACGCTTGTATTTGTATGTCAAGCCGTCCTTTTTGTCGTTGTTATACATCCATAAATGAATAAATTTTCATTTATTAGGAAGAAAAGATATGAGCACAGCACATATCAGCTTTTTAGATGCATCTGTGGCGGAAGGGTTTGTGTAGAATTATTAAAATTCGCAGCCACACTCACGTGTCCAACAGTAGTCTACCACCATTGTGCTTTGCCGAATACGTATGGATATGACAGGATTTGGGCAATGATGCCAACAAGCTAGTTATATAGCATTCTATTTCTATGCAGAAATTAGACAGGTTGTGAATGCCAAACAATACCAAACTGGCATGAGATAGTTGTAGACTAGCCATATTCCGAGGACACAATCGTCCGTCGGTGTTTCGTTTCTCTCTAAAAAGACTCCGACAAAAGTTCGTTCGCACTCAAAGAAAAGTTAATGTTAATTGCTAAAACGATGTGAGAAAAAATACTCAGAGTTGTCCAGTGGACGGACATGTTTCCTAGTATCCTAATCGTCTATCTTAAGGCTCCACTTCAGCATCGCCGAAAACGACTGGAACTCAATTTATTTTCCTGATAGTATTTTTGTTGGAATTTGTAACACAACAGATTGTATGTAATACCAAATAAAAAGCAAATACGGAATACATTTAAGCGGCAATTTAAAAAGTACATTAGCGTGCAAATTGCATAACTACTATTATATTTAGAAGCATTTTAACAGACAATAATATGCAAACATCTAATGAATTAGGAGACCTAGACGTCTTATTAGGCGTCCGTATCACACTTCGAAAATGTACTCCAATCTGTCAATCATAAAGCATTCTTGGGTTTAGTATATTTATTAAGTTATATCGTTTTCAATGCGGCAGGTGCTTTCTTTTAGTCCATATTGTCCTACATATTTATCTGCTGCCCGGTTTTGTGCTCTGCTACCACCGACAAAAATAGGAAAGTCCAACTTTTTAATGAACATTGACTTTGCTTGACATAAATTGTGTGACAATAATAGCTTCACAACAAATGTCAACTTCCCAATCCAAATATATTTATTTAAAATATCTTCAAAATAAATATTTTTTAAGGTTTCGCATTGTGAACCTGCATATGTTCCCATTCCCATCTATTGATATTTTTCATTTAACCGTCGTCGGCGTCTGGCGTCTAGCTAAATAATAATTACTATACTAGCATATTACGTGACATTATCATTGCTATGTCTGATATTTGTACATATTAAATGTATTTGTTTAAATGTGGCTCAATTAATTTTTATACAATGATGGAATTGTGGCATGCTTTCTGTTAAACTGACTCTAATTATGACGTTAACGTTTTGATTTTATAATATTATTTTCATTATCTGGGGAAACGGATGAGTGACGTCTGCGGAATTTGTATTCAAAAATCGAAGTTCCTTGCATGGTATTATAAACGCAAAACGGCAAATATCATTACCGGATCAGTTGCTTCATTGCTTTGACTGCGGAGAAAAGAATGACTGATATTTCGCACTTTGACACTTTCTGTGCAGTGTTTTCAAAAGAAAGACAAAAAAAAAGAAAGGACCTGAATAAGCTAGCTGAACCAGGAAAGATTGGTTAGCGTTACCACAGACCAGCAATATTTATGTGTAACATAATACAGAATAATATGAAGTAACCAAGCATCAACACCGCCGCCGCTATAAAATAGAGTGACATGACGTGACTAGGTTTGCAATATTAAGAAAACCGGGTCGACAGGAAAGAAAGTGTCGAAAGGGACCAGTACATCTAGACTCCTGAAGCCACACATCATCATTATTATCCTGAACCCGAAGCCCCAAACTATACAGCGAAAGAATGAAGAACAATGAAAAAGGACTGACGTGACAGAGCAGAGAAGTAAGTAAATAGTGCTGTTCAGATTACATTTCTGCTACACCGAAATGGGTAAGTAGCAAAAAGATTACGTTCGTGTGTTTTCTCTTATAGAATGTAGTTTATTGTACTTTTACAAAATGTATGTATACACTATTATAATGCAGTTTTGTGTGGAAATTTGGAATGAAAGGTCATCTCCCTTTAACCAAGCAGTATATAAAACGGAATGCTACACTTTTTTCCCTATTCCCAGAGCAAATAGATCGCATTTTTTCTTTCTTCCTCTCTGGAAAAGTGGTGATATGGATGAAGTCAAGTCAGCATTTCATTTCCACATTCCCACCGCCACAGCTCGGTTCAAGCATAAACGCATTTTACAACTTTGTGTAGGGAAAGGAAAAAGAAAAGACTTTTACAGACTACTTTGCTTTCTTGATCATTTCCTATCTCCAAAATAAGCAGCCATACAAAAGTGGTAAAAAGTCGAGAAAATACCATTATGTACATATATCTGTACACATATACACAAAATTTATCACAGTATTTAAGGAGAACCCGTGTGTGTATGGAAGATAACGCTAGGAAGAGTAATGTACATACATAGGGACATTTAAAAAAATTAGATACGTCTCATGACGTGTGCTGTAGTTAAAGCTTCGTTATTGTTGTTAGAAAGACCGTTAAAGATTGTAAAGTGACAGTTAGTAGAATTGTAGCAAGGCAAATGGGGTAAATAAACATCTTATTTTGCTCTGTTTCTGAATAGTTGTTTTATTCCAGTAAGAATTTTGGTCTGATAGCCCCAAGAGGTGCTGTCAATAAATATCTAAAGATACATTCATTTGCCAATCTGGGTAACACAATTTACTCTACAAAAGTACGTACATCAGGAAAGAATCTCTCTGATGGCAAACTGTTAAACATATTGACTTCAGCGCGTGAAAGGCGAAATAGCCTTATTAGCCAACAAGAAATGGAGCATGCCATTGGTCTTCAATTACTATCAGAGCGAGAAATTGACCTCTTTCTTCGGAGATTGTATGTATTAGATGGATCTTTCACACATGGGCCTGTCCATTTGTCTGTCCATACTGTAAAAGCATTCTTAGCTCTTTCGACTTTATTAGCGTCGGATTTTATAATCAGACATTGAGTGAGCTTATTATAGGTTCACAGTTTTGATGATCTCGAATCTCGTCACTACAAATCGAAAAACAAGAACTGTAGAGGTCGGAGCGATTAAGATTTGAATTTTATATACAGATACATATTCATTTCAATTTAGCATTTGAAAAGTTTAAAACACTTTACCGGTCTAGCTGTGCCGTGTCCCAAGTAAATAAGTCGTTGCAGTATTAGTTAAACATCCATCTCTCATTAGCAGTTTCAGATCATATTCCAATAGACTTTAATAGCTGATAATTACTTTATAATCATCCTACGTTTTCAGTGCCACATCCTTGTCTATTTCTTATCTATTAATGCATAACTTTAGTTGTAAGAAATTCTAAGTAAAAGTTCTTCTAAAGTAAAATTTGCGGTTTTCTAAAAGATTTGCCCAACAACACATCAGAATTTATATCGAAAATTTACAAAGCTCTCCCAACCATCAGTTAAGCTAATTGTTGTCCAAATATCCAAAGCTGTAAATTTTGTACAAACAATAGATTTTGTAGCAACAGCAATAGGCAAAAAGTCTTTTTACTTTACAACAATGAATAAACAATGTTGATGGTAGTGGTAGTACTGACCGTCAAACACCGTTTAAATCAACAGTCCGGTTCTCTTCATGAGAGGGAACTTAACTTAACTCAGAGTACGAAATGAATTGGTGCATTAATTGTTTTGAGTTAAACAATTCCGAAAATATTTTACGGTCAACATGGGGTATATGTGGACAAAAATACAGTGTTGAATTTTGACCATCAATGCCGACTTTGAAAATATTTCGTATTTTTAAGTCAAATGTTATATTTCAAAGGATAGTGATTGCCCACAATCGTGGTCTTTCTGTCTAATCTGTGACCTCTAATTGGAAACATAATTATTATTATACTGATTGACATTTTATGAAGAATAATACGCCATCTAAACAAAATGAACAAAAACGACCCTGAATTTAATTTAACCAAAATCAACCACTCCTAGGAATTTATTGTTAAGGGGTAAAGCGATCAATGGTCATCGGGGTTAACTAAGGTTAAGTGAGGCGACGAACATGATTTCATGGCCAATTCTGACCAGGGATCATTTTAAAGTTTCACCTCTTTGAGGCCGTTCGAAATCACTACGAGAGGGTTTTCTGGTCCTGTCCACTGATACTCGTCCCGCACCAATTTTACAGCCCCAATTTCAAGTTTATTCAAATGTTTCTTTTCATGTTTTGGTCTTAACATTTCCATTATATTTTTATGTTAAGTATCCAGTTTCTGATTGCCATGAATTGGTTGCATTCATGTACATTTATTCAATAGAAAGTATATTATATTAATAACTGATCTAAACCAAAACATTTTATTTATATTCAGAAGAAACACAAACATTTTTGATCATTCCTTTCCCTTTCAGTTATAATGTTCACTAAATCCTTATACACTATGAACGATGTGAATAGAGCGTATGTACATCTAATTTCTTGGGTAATAATCGCTGTTTAGATTGACAGATCATGTTTGTTACGGTAGAGTGATTGGATTATGAAAGCCTGAACAGTTGAAGTGCATCTGTTAAACAAAGAGGAAGAGCATGGGTCAGGAATACTCTCAACCCCAGGTGGTCCTTTGCTATCCATCATCCTACTCGACTTGTGTTAGTTTGTAGTTCATTTTGACAGAAGAGATGAAAAGTAGAAGTTCACTACCCTGCGTCATTTATTTCCGTTTCATTTCATTTCCAAACAAAAGCTCATGGCTAAATGTGTAAAAATATCGCATGTAAATACTTTTTCAGACAATTTTAGTTTTTTACTCATTAATTAGCAATATTTTTAAATTTGATACTTTTTCATTCTATTGTTGCAGAATGAATACGTTGTTTCATAACCATAATGAAACCCTATTCTATCTTATTGCATCATTGTTACGAATTATATTACGAAATATTAGTAATATGCACATAAAGTTAAATTAATGTTGCAACTTGCAAGCGTTGTGAGAAAGATATAATCTCAATGAAATTGGTAAAATGGATTGATATTAATAAATCATGAGAATGATGTGCTTGCTATGAGGTGCTTTTCTATATAAACACAAAAATTACTTCATCCAAAGATTAGTTCAGAGCAAGTCTTTGTGTTATTTGAACGAACCGTGCGTGGAGCTTGCATTATCACACAACCCCACATAGACTCCTACTTAGGTAGACGAAATACCTTCAACTCCCGTCCAGCGTATAGTTAACTGAATTTCAGGCAATGGCCGTTTTCTTTGACTCCGGAAAAACAACTGAAGTTCAAAATAAGCTTCCAGAGTACATTCGAGTGATCATCACTTCACTACCGGTTGGTTTAATTATAGAGAATTTACACTACGCAGTAGTATTGAGTTTCGTAAAACACTCTCTTGTGCATATTTGTTTTGACCAACTCTTGTTTAATTTTGTACCGACAGACTCGAATGGCCGCAAGCGCCAGTTATTGATTCCAGCAGCGCTCGACCTGGATAGGCCAAAACAACCACGCACAATCTTTCAGAACTTCCAAATTGAGGCAATGGAACGTGAATTTAAGCAGAATCCTTTTCTCAATGACAGGGCAAGGAGGGCAAGTTTGGCTGAAGCACTTGGCATCACAGAAATGCAAGTACGTAATTAGAATATTTATAACAATCTTACATAATAATTATGCATTTGTTCAAATGTCGCATGATGTCAGTAATGAATAAAGCTATCCGTGTTTGAATCATAACTACTACAATGTTTCTGATTGCCCAATTTTATACATATTACGTTATTTTGAATTCTCATTTTGTGCAAGGTTAAAGTGTGGTTCCAAAATCGTCGGACAAAGGCTAAAAAACTGGAGTGCAAGGTTGGACAAACAAAAAAATGAATTGAAGATCAAAACAATTCTTCGTTGCAGTGGTCACGCTACTTTAGTTTAAGCTGTATAGACCATGGGAAGGAGTTCCTACTGCCTGCAACTGCCACTGCGGCTGCCTTTCCTTGACTTTCAAACAGACAGATTGTTTCCTGCACGTCGGCCTATACCTTACAGGACGCAGGGTTTTTGATTTGAGTGAAACCAACTTTTAATTTACATGCAAACGATCCTCACAATGCAGTGTGTGCTATGGAGAGACTTGTTAAAAATGAATATCAAGTACAATTTTACGAAGCTACGATATATTAAATTGAGTAGGTATTAAAACTTTAAGCTTACCATTATTTATTTCAATAAGAAGTTCGATTTGTTCATATCAATATTTTTTGCCATTTATTACATTTTAATTTTAGGTGAATCGTACTGCAATAATAATTAAGTGTAAATGTAAAAACATTTCCAGGCTACTTTGGAATACCAACGAAAGAATATAGTGAAATAAATGTATTGCATATCCCTTTTCTACACCTTATCGCTGTAAACATTTACAATTTTGAAGCGGAGGCAATTATTTAATTTTAACATTGTCACATTACTCACTTAATAGAATAATGAAATGCCTGTTAGCAGTGATCGCCTGAATTAATAATTCACGAGCCGGCCCTTTTGCCATGCCACAGGTTTGGAGGGAAAACCTGAGCAGTTTTTTGTACTGTTATTAACTTTGTGAGTTGGTTCTTAACCACTTTTTGCAATTGTGAGTTTCTGTCGAACAAGGGGGTTGATGTTTTAGTTTCTAACAGTAACCTCAACCCCCTTGTTCGACAGAAACTCACAATTGTTATACAAAAAAATCTATTTATTACTATGAAGAATAGAAATTAATTTTATTTAAGTGCTGAAGAAAACTATAAAAAGTTCCTTTCCTCCATATTATCGTCGTGCGCACGTTTGACGGAGTAAATGAATAGAGTTTAGTTGCAAAGTAACACGCGTTTACTCCATATTTCTTTTTTATTCATTTTCTAGATTAGGCTACGCTGTTGATGTTATTATTCTTATTGCGGAGATAAACCTTTAACGAAAGAAGGGACTGTATTTTTATATGATCTTGGTGTAGTTAGGTGGGAGGGTTGTCTTCCAGAGAACATTTTGAGTATCCTCCTGAGGGTTGTTAACCAGCATCTTTTTCAGTGTTATATAATCATACACAACGCACCAGCGAAAATGAAGTCCAGACTGAAGTGTGGGACGAGACGAGAGAAAAAATCTATTTTTATGGTAGAATGAGACACGTAAAATATGATATGCTCCCTCCTTTTTCGTGCTCTGCATTTTCACAAAGAAAAGTTGACAATAAATGTTGGCGAGTGGAAAAGGAGGGGATGAAATAAACATATTATAAAAATATTCTCTTGCCGCCTTTCTCCACTTTTCCTTCTGGGAAAAGCTTGTCAAAATTGTTAGTGTGACAAAATACGTAGCATATTACTTACAAAATATGTGCTGTTATGTTATAAACCTTTGCCGAAATTTTAGTGCATGCAGGTCCACGTTGTTTCTCTCGACTTTGTAACACGGCAATAAAAAATAGTACCAATTGCTCAGGGAAATGATATACACAAGAATCATCAACTAAGAAAATATTCATTTTAGGGTGTGCTATCTTCGAGGAACTTTTCCCTGTCATCTTGTCGCATTAAAAGTGAACTTTCTTTTTTCAAGAAAAGAAGCAGGGACAAAATAACGACTGCAGAATTTTATGACGAAAACGACGTCAACGACGTTACACAACAGAGGACACCTATTCCCTAAATATGACCAGTTTGGGATTTGGGCCACTCTTTTTCTGTATTCAACACTCGTATATTATGTCAGTTTGAAGGTGGCATTGTAATGTGTCATAACGGAGAGTACTCCTGAAGAGCAGAAAAAGTGAACACTAAACTCCCTGAAGAATGCAATACACTTTATAATAGAGTTCACAATATCCAATATAGAGAGTGTCACGCAATTCATCACTTCTCTTAAATATCATTGCGAAAGCAAAGCCATGAAAAGAAATTGTAAGTGGGTAACAACTTCCTTTGAATATTTTCATTTAAGGAGTGCCATTAAACCGAAGAATATGGATGCCCTGCAAATTATTCTACAAGTAAACGCTCTGAAGATCGGCTGGGTCAAAAAGGTAGAGTCAAGTGGAACGAAAAAACGCAGCCAAAAGCGGGGTAAATACACTGCCATAAATTATTCGTTTCCCTTCAGTGTCGATCTTATGAATATCTCCAGAACAGCACACAAGCCGTACTTGTTAAGTAGTGTTTTGTTACAAATTATTTTTCCGTCCGTGCCAAAAAATATCACACAGCTATATCAATTCAGCAATGTTTTACGTACCTACGTACCTAAGCTACGAAGTAAGTTTCGGAGCCGGTTGTATATGAAGGGTAGACGGAAATTCACATTGTTCGGTGTTCACTTTTCCATAAAATTATTTATACTGGAGAGAAGTCCTCCTCCTTGTGCACTACATTCGTTAAGTGCTTTCTCCGTTTAGTTTAACGAGTGCGAGAGGAAGAAAGTCATATTTCATCTGAAACAATAAAAGGAGTCGTGTAAATATCACATAAGCAAATATGTGAAAGTAGTAAATTACCTACACATACCGTTACCGCACCGGTAATAAATACGTTGTATGTATTGCACAAGTAGCGACAAAAATTGACTAAAATGCTGAAGTATATTTATTTTAACTTTGCCAATCATAATTGTGTTTTGAACCAAGAATGTGTAGGAGAAAAGGTATTTCCTGCTGCTACAAATATGAAGGGAATGGTATAACCGAGGTGGATGATTTACATTTATGACGATTCATTTGGATTTCACATTGATATAACTTTATTGCTGCCGTTTTTTTCTTTTTGAAAGAAGGAGTGAACCGTGTATTACTGCGTAATTTCAAGAGACCGATGGTCGTGGTGGTGAATGAGTAATGCCTGCAATCGGCTCTGCCTTTGTTTTCATCATTCTTCTCGTATTTTGATTTTCGAGTTATTGTTTGAATTCACTTACAGCATACCTTAGTCAAAGTGTTGTTGTCTGGAGTGGTTTTTATGAATGTATGAATTCCGGTGAAAGTACGCATTGAACCAGATTTTTGCATTTTCTACTTATTCTATGATAAATAAAGATTTGTGCACGTACATAGTTCACTTGTATGTGTTGTGTACATTTGACTGGATAGATTTTTCTTCTTATATAATGCCAAGGAACGTGAGACTATATGATTATGTGTAGATAAGTAGGTTATGCTTTGTACTCATACTTTTCAAAACGAAAGTGGAATACTCTTAACCTCAACATCAACTTTCTTTTTTCCGCTTTCGACTTGCTTTCTGTCGGAATACTGAATACATGCATAAACTATCACATTGCCTGCTATCGAGTCAAGAACGGAACACAGAGCTTTCCTTTAGTTGGTATTCGATTTCGGTAAGTTGAGAGTTTACAAACCTGCTGTGATCCTCACGTCAGGTCTCATTCGCTTTTCTGCCTTGCTTCTAGCAACTCCTGCTTTCCACCAGCATTCTACAACGGTACTGCTTTGGAAAGCGAACCAGAAAAAGGAGTTTCACACAGTGTCGGAGAAAGGCAATTCCTTTCTTTATATTTCTCTGTTTAGCAGATTTTGCTCTCAGTTGCGTATTTTCGCTTTTACGCTCCACACACAACGTACACGATTGTGAGCGGACAAAGTTTCACACAACAGTTTGTGTTCTATCTTTTTCCTACAGTCCTGTATAATGTCACTCCACTCTGTTTATTATAAAGGCATCTCCAGCAGTCAGCTTGTCATTTTTAAAATGGAATAACGTATGTGAATAGGAAAACGACTAACCTTCAATCAAAAACGAACTTGGTGTTTTTTTAATTTGTGCAAATACTCCATTATTTCAAAATAGCTGAATTGATTAAAAATTGTAGGAGACAGTAGGCGTTATTATTTTTGTAATTTTCTGGACAGCTTGAAGTGTTGCCTTCAGTTTATTGTCAATCAGAATTGTGCTAATTAAGATAAAGTTTTTGGGTTCGTGACATTTTACGGCAGACTTGCCGTTTTTGGCAGGAGTTTCTACAAAACTAAAACAAACAGAATAAAATATAACATATGTTGTTTGACATTTAAAACCTTCACCCTGGGTCTGCTTCCGCTATCTATCCAAAATTGGTTTGAAAAATGTGCACTACAACTACTCATGTATTTCAGCATTTAACTAAGGTGCGCAACTTCGTATCGTTCGGTTGATGTATAGTGAACTGTGACATTTGACGCGACTGCCGGAGCTCTATTTATCAAAGGTATTTTCTATTTTCAATCGCAAATCCATTATTTTTGCCATGTTTGTCATAATAGCAAAAAACTTTCTACTTCAGTAAAGGTTCAAGATGCCCTTTACTTTGCCAGCTTGACTAATTATTTTTATCTGGCATCCAAAAAAGTAAATCTCTTCATAAGAATTGTTTTGTAACTATTTCAGATAAAAGGCATCCATGCCATTGTAAAGTTATTCTGTACAAAATTCGTTATGATGATGATGCGACTTTGTAGGATTAAATCGAGAGAATACAATACAAGTTAACGATGTGAAGTGATTATGTGGTGATATCTAAAGCTTTATTGGATTTCACCATTTTCACTCTTGAGTCCTTTGCTTGCTTGAATGCGTACTTGAAATAATAATGAGAATGAGACCATGAGGCAAAGTTACTAAAATTATCGACATGACTCCAACTCCAACCAAAAAGGTATTTACTATATAGTCAGTTTGGGTGGACTGAATTTCGATTTGCTCTTTGCAAATCCACGGTACGGTCACGAATAAAACAACTAGGAAAATGAACTAAAACATAAAAGAGAAATTGAACAGACTAAATCTTTACTTGGAAATATCAGTTGGAGTTACGACTCGACTGACATGTTTTGGTTGCTAGATGGTGCAATTGAGTACATTGAAAATTCCAATTGCATTTGTTCTCAAAACGTAACTAATCAAATAGTAACTAATCAGAGAGAGAGAGAGAGAGAGAAAGAAGGAGTGAGGGAAATGAGAGAAATAGGAGAGGGATCTTGATGAGATGCATTAATGGAAATTACTTGATGTTCATACTTGACTACAGAGGATGGTTGATGTTAATGTGCCCTGGCTGTTACTCTGACTAGTTCATTTAATGCGTTTTACACGGAACATTTTTTTCAATCAACATAAAACATGTGAAATTTAACTTCGTGCAATTCAATACAAAACAACAGACAGCATTATGCCGTTTGGGCTTTTTAAAGGTAGTTTCAAGCAGTTGCGATCATAAATATTACAACAGTCAGACTTGTGACGGAAAGTTACAATTTGTGTACACCATGGATTCATTCCGGGACGTTAATAAGCCCGCAGTACTTCATGGATTCTTACACCGCACGATCCAACTAGGTTGCCAAATTTTACTTTTGAGTAGTTTTGGTCTAGAAGTGTATTAGGATAAAGCTAGATTCCATTTTGAACTTTTGTCTCCTCTTTACTGATCCTTCTCTTTGAATGTCTGACATTTTTGTGGTGATAAACTAGAATTACCTGGCACTTTCCAAACCGATCTTCTCTCGTTAAATTCTTTGTTACAGCTTCATGCACAGGAATAATTGTTCTTGCTCTTCAATGAAAAGTCCTCTAAACGTTTTCTGTATTATGCATTTTTGAAGAAAACCAGTACTTTCCTAAATTCATTTCACTCTTGTACAAACAAGCAATATTATTTTATTGCAAACGGCAAGCGCCATGAATTACTTAAAAGGATGATAAAAAGCAAAAATCAACCTTTGCCTATTATTTTGGTATTTTAGTCCTCATGTCCGTTTGCAAAAGTAGAAAAGAGATATAGGTATATTTTTCCCGTGCGAGTTTTCTTATAGTTGTTTGACAGAAAAACAAAGCTCATTTTAACTTTCTTTCTTGCATAAATAATGTAAGTACTTTGTTTGTGCTCATGCTTTCCTTCTTCTGAGACTGCTGCAGCATTACGTTGCGCTGGCATTGCACTGCAAAAACTTTATACAACAGGAAAGAAGCAGACTTCCATGTGAAACGTGCATATTCAAATATTTAACTCGTTTTTTATCACACAACCTTCACTTTTATCTGAAGAGCAGCATTTAATATTAAAAGGACTCTCGCTTCCAAAGCGATGCCGTAAACGGTCGAATGCATGTAATAATAGGAGTGCACGTATAACACAACACATGTATATTTTTAGATAAAACTCGGTTCACAAGAAAAGTCAACATTTGCATTTTGCAACAACTAGAATAAACGTAGGTATTTATCAAAAATATTCTGGTTTTCAAGCATTCATTGCATCCCTTTGTTTTAATTTTAGCAACGGAGGAAAATTCTCTCAAGTTTTCCGTCCACTTCATTCAAAACAGCGATTACTGAGGAACCAGTGAGTGAAAGAAGTTGACTCTGCCACGTTGCAAGCCTCTTTTCCACCATTTCATTTTGTTTTTCATAGCTAATATCTACTATCTTGCATTGCAACCATAAAAAGGTTTTTTATTCCCTGATGAGAGTGAGATTTGATATGGTTGGTTGAGAGTTGAGGAGAAAACGAGAGAGAAAGGACAGAATGCACAACAGCCGGATAAATGTAAACTGCCATAAACTACTCGAGTCTCTCCCTTATTCACAGAACCTCTCTTCGTCTCTTCTCTCAGATATTCTATGCCGTTTGCGTCTCACATGAACCACATATTCGGTTTAGCAAGCCATCAAAGCAAACACTATACGCCACATGGCTATAATATCACCCTTCATATCATTAAAAATGGCAATATTCTTAAGAGAAGATTGCCATACTTTTTGTGCTCTTCCTGCTCCCCTGTTCACAGGCCGAAACTGTGAATAAGATCTAAACTATGATATATTATATATAGCATTCGCGTGCTTATCTTTGCATAGATGTTTACACATTAGGTTGAGTTCATTGGGAAAGACGCTGTAAAAAGACCAGCACGAAGACAAACCATGACATTTCTCTTTTCGCTAACCAAGTTTGTTTCGCCCTTAGTTCACCAACGTTGCTTACGGTTTCGCTTTTGTTGAGTCTGTTTTTGAACAATACCAGCCGTGGAGCATCAGAGCATTGAGTAAGTGAATAAGCAAGCCCTTGAAACGGGAAAGAGCACCACCAACAAAGCAAAATTTTTGGGTCGTTCAGGATGAGGCTCTACTTTTATAACACAAGCGGAAGAAGAATAGTCTGCTGGCACACATCTTTTATGTTCTCCACAGGGCTACTGCTACACACTGGCAAACTAACTCTGATTTTGTCTTCTATTTACGTTCTCTCTGACTCATTCGCTTAGAGGAGAACTGAGACTAAATTATTATTACACGACCACTGGTACCAGTCGAGTTGATGATGACTCCTGTGAATACATAGATCATAGTTTTATATACACACACAAAAGCAGCAAAATCGCATAATGTCTCTCCAGTTTTGTTATTATCATAATTGTTGTTTTGGTAGAAATGGAATGGCAGATTGTGAAGTTTTTTCATATGTGAAGCTGCTCGGAAGAGGAAAAGCGTTGAATAAATGATGTTGTGGTAGCAGAGCAGTTAAACGTTGAGGCGGTGTATTTTATAGTTAAAGGAAAGTATAAAATCCGGAGGCGTACTCTTAAAACCACCACTTTGTGTTATTTGTCCATATGTGTAAAAACAAAATTAAATTTGCTTGATCAGGTCGGTTGCTCCTTTAAGTTAAGCAAATGAATAATATTGTGACCGGGTCACTGCTACAACAGTATTTATTGTTTAAAAAACAATATAATGAAATATGAGCCTTCCCACGAGAACACATTAAATGGGATAGGCGTTCAAATAAACAATTAGGATTCTTTGAATTCTCAAACAAAGAGCTGTAAGTTAATATAAATGCATACATAAAATAGTTCTTAAAAGTAAGCAAAGTTCTAAAGAGGTTTAAAGTTTCGAGGAGCTCAGCAAATTTAATTTGCATTCGCACATATAAATGAATAAACTTCATAAATGCTTAAAATATCTCCAAAATCAAGGTATTGTATAATAAGTTCAAATCTACATTTCTATCGAAGTAATTTCTCAGCGTCTCAACAAGATCGATTTAACGCTTTTAAACTTCTAACTTTGAGATTTTATATATTATGTTTAGTCGAGATAAATACGTCTTTTAAGTTTAGTTAAACGTTTGATCTTCACATCAGTTTCTTTATTAGAAAATTACAAGAATGAAAAGAAGAGAGATTTGCTTTCTCAACTCTTGAAATTCGAGACAATTTGCCATTTGATATTGGATGCCCTACTAGCATAAATTTTGTAAAAAGAATACTCGACGCCCCGTTTAACGCTCACAAAATTTCTGTCGAAAAGTAATTGAGTGGAAGAGCACACTCCAATTATAGATGGAAACTGTAAGTAGTCAATTCATCTCAGGAAGGTTTGAAATAACTAATGCGTACGTGAAAACAACCAGAAACTCGAATACGTCTTTTAGAGTTAAGAAAACGAATAAAGTATGTGTACTTGTCAACAACATAATATTGATTGGCGCTGACAATGTAGATGTATTTTAATGTGTATCTCTACTTTGTTTTTTGTTTTCTTTTTATTATTTATTAGATATTTAGATTATGTATTTTAGCAGAAACGGGAAAATAGAAAAAGTAGACGAGTGTTTCACTTCGCGACATTTTCACATTTGTCTTGTCTCTGCAGAAGTATTACGCAGTCTACGTCCTACGTAATCTAGAGATCTAAACTAAGATTTCCAATTTCACATTCCCATTTGCAAATAAGATTTTCTTTTGTGAATGAAAATGAGACTCGTTTGGCCTACACAAGAAGTGAGACCTCGCATTTCAAGTAAGAAAAACTCGGTCTCTTGCCTTTGGAGTAGCGTGCATATTATATTACATTACATGCAACTCTACACTTCTTCCCTTGTAGAGAAACTCCTTGTGAAACTAAATCTAAAGAAATTGTTCCACGTTGGCAGTCTGATCTAATGTAGTCTATATCGTGTCGTTTCTCTACAAAATTCAGTTTTGCCATCCTTTCCCTCAAGTTCCACTGGGTTTACTCCGACATTCAAATTTTTCTTCTTCGTTGCCTGCCTTTGTTCGCTATTCTAATGTACCATACAATTTTGTCTCGCTCCCAGCAGCAACAGTAGCAATGCAGAATTGCAACATTTTGCCCTGTGGAGAGGAAATGGGTTAAAGAACTTCGATTTTGAATTCATTAATTCGCCCGCTCTGTAATTTCCTCTGTCGTCAGGTTCTTGCTGCTACTGTAATATCCAGCTTTCCGCAGTCTTGCTTCAAAATATCTGTAATAGGTATAAATATGCTTCTAACAAACTTTATGGTTCACGTCCGGTTTTCATTTCCCTTCTACTCAAACACTCTCAGTATTCAGCATAATTTTATATTATTTTTTCTTTTAGAAAAAACAATAACCAGCAAAATTTAAGCATAGTTCGAGAGCACTCATATGAAAACTTTTACTTATATTATTCTGTTTCGGTGGGACTAAAACGGAAAATAGCAAAAGAAAATATTAAAGAGCTTGGGACGAAATTAATGATGGTGTTATGTAATAATATGTAGTGCAATTACATGTCTCAACAAAACATGCTGCCGTCCATAAATAGAACTCTGTCTTAAGTACTTAGCTCATTTCCAACATACACCTGTGTTAGCGCCCGATTAACACAAAGTTAACATTTGGCAGTATAACCAGTTGAGACATCTTTACTCCATTCCTGCTTTGGTGCGTTTCTGACAGAATGCGGACGGACACGCTTCAGTGGTTCACTCACACACGCGACGCAGAGGAGGGAGGTATAATGTGACCTTGTCAAAATATCCTCAACTGAGATCAAGGTTCCTTTAATGCATCTTCCCATTGCTCTCAAATCAGTCGTGCATACCGAGTGTGGGATATTTTCGCAATGCACACATTTGGCCCAAATCGATACTCCAGAAGTTTTCTTCACATAAGTACCTCGAGTATTCCCTAAAACGAAACAAAAAGAAGCTGCATAGAATTGTTCTACGTGCTTTGAAGTTGTCTTCATCCACACTATCTTCATGTTAAGGCTGTTAAAGATGAGACTGTACTGAATAATAATGTTAAACTTTTGGGTTTGGAGCCTTACATGTAAATTGAAGGGTAATATGAACCCACAACGATTTTTCTCATCAACCTCAACTTGTAATATTGATTCCGTTCCAGAAAATTGGAAATTAGTCATGGCAAGTGTAACAGTTGACTCCTGCTTCTCGACGGCTCTTTGCTTTGATTGGCATGTTTATTTTGCTACTACCGTTCAATTCTACAGAAACGTATTATTTATTCAGGGAACGTTCCCGTATCATCAATAAACCCTTTATCGAACATGACAGCAAAGAAATGAGTATTTGTAGCGTGCCTATATTACTAATAATATATTGCTTTCATAAAATGCACTTCACCTGGCTCTGAATGTCAACAAAATGTTGTCAACTTATAGTTGAGTCTGACTTGTGGACCACGCCAAATTTTGATTTCATCGACTTTGTGACTGGGGTAAACATGCGTGTCAGGCGAACACAATGAATCGTGACGTTCCACTACCATACACCGACATCCGCTTCGTGGACAAACTTGAAAATTATTATTATCTTGTTGTTTTATGTCACAGAAAGGAATGGCTTTTAAAATAAGCATTCATTCGTATGCGACGTCAAAGGCAAAGTTATTCTTTTTGGTAGAATGAGTCTCATGGAAGTCGTTAGTTGCTAACATGGTTTTTCTCTTCATTAAAATGGATAAAAAAGCAAAATCATTCTATGTTGTGTCAGGTCCAATGCTATTACTTCTTTGCAACAAGAATGGCAATGATTACAAGACAAATATGTACACTTGCTTGAATGTTGAGCATCTTTATATGATGGTAGGAAAGAAATTAATAGAAGAACATTTGAAAGCCCTTCCATTTGATTCATGTTTTTGTGTGATTACCTTTTTTACAAGGGGATTCCGCTGCAAACGTGAGATATCTGGAAAGAAGAGACAGAAGTGCTCACCTATTCAACAAAACATCCACATTTTTACGGACCAGGGCGGAGAAAAGGAGATCGTGAACATTACTAACAAGTCTTTATACTATTTCCCGTGTGCTGCGTGAATCCTTTTGCTGAGCAACATCTTTCCTTTTTCTCTCTGTTCCATTACCAAAAAATACATTTTGTGCGGAGTCAGTTCTTCAACCCCTTTTTCATCATCTTCATCAAAACTTTCAACAGTAATAGTGATAAAGAGAAAAAGCGGATTCCTCATAATACATAGTTTCGTAAGAAACGGAAACGAGTGAGAGACGAAAATGAAGAATTATTGGGGCAATTGGATCTTCGGCTCAGCGATAATTTTCGTTTGCATTACCTTCCTGAGTACGTGCACCATACTGGTGTCGGCAAGAAGAACGGTAAGTTCCCTTTTCTCTGTTCTCTTTTCCCATTTTAATGATTAACACTGCTTGAGAGGGAAAACGTGAGGTGAGTGGAAATTAGTATTCTTGGTTTAGTTTACGCGAATCCGGAACATGAATTCATGTATACCTACCCACTTTCTCAAAGTAAAAGTAAGTAGGAGGAACCACATACTTCAGAGTCTGAGTTTCTACACATTGCGCGATGAGAGAAATATTCCTCCATTTTAAAATCTACTTTTTTCTAATAACGGCTCCCATCTACCCTTCTTTTTTATATGTGTTTGAATACCTGATTCAGGTACTGGAAACACGTAACATATTTTATTCCCGTAATAGTGCCAAAAGCCATAATATAGATATCTCAACAGTGTACATTTTTCTTGGCTCTTGGAACAGGTTCTTTCAGTTGAAACTCATAAGCACGTCTTACATGTACATAACCTGCACTTATTATGATCATATAGCCAAAATAATGTATTATATTGTTCTAGTGTGGTCCTATTATATAATATGAAGCCTTTCTTTACCTGTTTTTGGAAGTAAATTCGTTTTTCAAAATATCTTTTCTCACTGTGCTTCTATTTCTTTAGAGAAAAACTAATCAGCCATTTTCTCATGACTGTGACTGTGACTCTGAACTTTTCTTTTGCCTCCTTTGCTCAGAAATACATTTTCTCCGTCCACAATTATTAATATCTGCGATATACCTTTTAGCGCATATATTAAGTCATGTGTAAACCTAAATGTTTAGGAGAAAATAGATTGTCTTGAAAATATCCATGTACTATGATTTTGGCTTATCTATTGGTATAAAACCATTGTGAGTGTGAGATATGCGTAGAATCCACTTTTTGGTACATTTGCTAATCTAGTCGAACGACTTATACACCACCGCTACACGACTAGCTACTTTACTAAACTTGACTATTTCGGCATGAAAAGTTTTAAGGTGCTAATGAAGAAGGAAGGCTAACTTTTCTTTTCATTCTTTTTCTTTTGCTTACTTTTCAGTTCACATTTACTAACGTATCAACTTACACAGCTAAAAGAAATTCACTGGGGCTTCTCTAATAATGCACGGATTTTGAATGTTTTTGTCTGTGATAGGTAGATTAAACTAGGTAGGTGGGTTTATTTGTAATATTAGTAAGACTTTTTAGAACTTTTACTTTACTTCACTTTATGGGCACTACCAACACATAAATGTCCATTACTATATGTCGGCTAGAAGATAGGTTTTTTAAAGGAAAGGGCTGTTTGTATTTGTGATTTCATGTGATGGTTCACGGTGAGTAGACACATAGTCATTATGCGGGTGCAATGCAATCATTTCAGAAGGCAATGAAAAGGGTAATTAAACCACCTACCAAGCCTTAATGCATTTCAAACGATGACAAGTTTTTACAGCACTAAATGGCTGTGGGTAAGTAAGATGTCAGCATTGAAGTGGAGGTTGTATTGAATGTGTTCATATTAGGAATTTATAAAGCAATATTCGTACCAAAAAATTACTCCTCACTGCAATTAAGTTAGGATAAATACAATAGTAAAATGACAGAACTCACTTTATGTAGAATTAAATTAAATTGAGATATCGATTTGAAATTTTTATAGTAAAGGTTGTATTTGATGAAACGCACTACAAAAACCTGAGTGTGTTGACAATTCAGAAAAGTCGTTCGGGCGACCGACCGCTCTAAATTACCAGCATGCACGGAACATGAAAAAATTGTAGTTTAAGGTAGTAATTTATATAAAAATTCCGTAACCATTAAGGGTAGATAGAATCCAAAATTATGCGTCGGTTGAATTGCCGTTCTAAAATTAACATTGATGTGGTTAGTTTTCGTGAGTTTGAACAAAAACAAAGTCACTCGAGGATCATTAAAAGTGGTTTTTATGACTAATAGGCATGTACCATGCAAACACTGACTCATGGCGAGTAACTAAATATGTAGCTGTCGTTATCGTGAATAAATTCTAAAATAATCCGTGTCAGCCATGTCCTTTTCTTGACTAAATATGGGTTTACTTTGCATTTATGATGCTAATGAAACGGTACACGTAACTGAAACTCTTCATTTCTGCCTGTACGCGTGTTCACTTTTTGCTTCAACGCTTTATAAACGAGAGACAAAAGCCCAAAATATTATTGAATTGGAAGGCTTCAGGCCACAAACTACTAAAGTAAGTGTACATAATAAATGTATATGAGGGGAAAGCAGAAAAGTATCGATTGTGTTGTTTAGGTATTTAAGGTAACACATTTTGCTTTAAAGTAATAGGATTGGAGGGAGCACGCATAATCGTGGTCTGAGTGCAGTGTTTTTTTTCTCTCTAGTGATTTTACTTCTACAAGACTAGTTTTTTCTTGCAAGTAAAACACGGTCTTTTAAAGAGTTTCACACCAAACAAAACGACGGGACAGAGGCAGAGTTTATGTAACAACATTGCCACTGCACACCAGCGCCAATCTCGTTATATAGCTCTATGTGTGGTAATGGTAATGGTAATGTTCTTTCCTGGTTTTTATTATAAAACATCTAATATACAAAGTACGAATGAAAACTAGACGCTACTGATGATGGTGACTGTATTTGCGTAAGCAGACAGTCGGGCAAGGACTAAATGTGTTAAAGCTTTCTTCTCACCAACGACATGCAAGTTTACTGAAAGAAAGGAGACACCAAGGGAGAAACAGAGAAAGTACCACATTAGCCTTTTAACTTGGCTAACAAACAAAAATTCTGTTTGTATATTGCATGTACGCCTAGGTATTAAAATAGATTGGACCGAGATATGGGCTGTCGCCATCGTCGTCTTTAAGAGCAGTTTGGTTTCTCTTTGTCTGTTTGTCGTTTTATAAGAACATCATACATAAATATTATGGGATAATGCAGTCTTCTGCGTGTAGGTATGTGCTTTACGTATCAAGATAGATAGACATACATGGCCATTAGGAAGCCCACCAAAAACTGCTTTCTCCGTTTTCTCTTCAGCTTCTTACCGTCGACAACAACTCGAAACATGGGAACGAAGAAGCGGACAGTAGGGCTGGAGTGAAGTGAAAAAGAATCATGATAATGAGCTGATGCTGTTTCTGGCAATGCCCGATTTTCGTTGCCTCTTTAGTGAAGTAAAATGCTTTACTTCCCTTTCCCATCTCCGCTTGCAGACCTATTCGGCCGTAGACTAAAATAATATTTTTATCCTTTCAATATTTATAACATCACAACAACAACAAAGCGGGCTCAATTGTTCAAATTCATCAAAGCATAAATTGGAGAGAAAAAACGCATCAGCTGAGAGTAACATGTAATCTATGTTTTCCTCAGTTATAAAAAATCATGCGGTGAAAACAGTGTACGTAGCTCATTCGAAGAAGCGGAGTCTGCCAGTACTTGTACAACATGTGTACACTATTATGTGCCAGCTCGCGTTATTATTGTGTCAAAGAAAGTTATCGGGATGGAAGAAGAAAGACGACATGTGTGCTATATCGAGTGAGAAAAGAGAACGAGTTGGAGCGGAGCAGGCTTTCTGGGGTGTTGGGATATTTATATATAGAAAATGGTTGACGTTGATGGTCCTGAGTCCTGATAATAGTTCCCATAGAGGAGCGCATTATTGTTTGACACACACTCACACACAACAATGACGACCACAGAAAAACACAGTGGGAGCGGAGAAAAAGTGAGACTGGAGTGTAGCCTGTATTTTGTATCTTTCTTTAATGCCCCTATGACTTTTTAACCTTTAACAATTTCTTGAGTCTTTTTCACCATAAACGAATAAGGAAAAAGGCTACCCAAGACGATCTCGCGCGCAATTTAGCCCATGAAAAATATCTTGCTTGATGTGCTATGTAATCATTCAACTTTCTGTGGTGCACCAAAAATGTCCTGGCTTTCTGGGATTGGGACACTTTGTTAACCTCGATTCTACCTCTGAATAAAAGTGGTCCAAAACAGTGGTTTCGTTTGGTTTATGTGGTTCAGACTTGACTCATGTTATTGGAATGAAAAGGTGTTTTCTCCCATATAGAGTTGGACATTTATTCTTTCCGTTGCACAGTTTCACCGGTTTACTGGCGAGTAGTAATGACTTCAGAGAGAAACTCGTTATTTTGTCCAATACGCAATACGATGTACAAAAGCGAAGCTGCATGAAGTTATGTTTACTTGCGCGTCCACTACACTAAGTAAAAGAAAATAATGGAGAAAGGAAGTTCATGCTTCGCTCACACTTTACACACAGTAAGTAAAGGTAAATGAGAACTGAACAAGATCATGTGTACAGTCAAATAAAGCCGGAAGAGGATAACGAGAAACGACTTTTTATTTCTTTGGTTTTGCTTGTGTAAACATTATTTTGTGTCCATTTTATAGAAATTCGAATGAAGCTGGAACTAGAAATAAAATAAGTAAGGGGCTGGTCAAATGGGACTCTGCGGCAAGGTATATTGGTGACTTGCCACTCTATTGCGAGTTGTGTCCAGAAACAAAAAAAAGTTGGTCGAGTTTTCCGCTGCTTCTAGCTCCATCCCAAATGTGTAGAATGATAATGGCAAGAATCAGAAAATTACAGGAAGAATTAAGGTTGGTTTTTGCTTCTTCTATCATTCCTAGAAATTGTAGTGATAGTTTCGGTCGGCACGTACTTACTCCAAAGCTCATTTCTCTCTTTACGATACGATAATAAGAAAAGGCTTAAAGTCTTACAGAAAGATAGTGTGACAGATGCTAATGGAGCTTGTGGCGAACGTGAGGAAATGATAATGAGCCGTCTCCACCGAACAAGACATTTTGTACCATTCGCAATACGTGATTCTTTCCAACTCAATTTTTGTTTAAAAAGTTTTTGCTTTCTGAGTACTTTTATCTAGCACGAAAAAGTTGAAACGCAACAATTGAATGTAATGAAGCAGTTACGAAGTAGTGTGACGCATTTTAGCTAAATAAAGGGCGGACATACTCCCCAAAATAAATATTTTCCTGTGCGGTAAAATGGACCAAATTAATTTCACAGCTTACCAGCATTTCAGCATGTAGAGTAAAATAGTGTGTAAATGAGTGGAAAGCTGTAGGAAAATAGAACGAGAAGGATAAGGGTGAGTGAGTGACCTATAATTTTGTGGGAAGTTAGGACACTTATCTCTACTTCCATAGTTCGTTTTTCTGGAGATGAGCACAGCCATATCCGTTTATGATAAGTGAGAGGGCATTTTATATAAATTTCCTGTGGAGCGTTACAAATGAAGGCTTAACTGGCTGCTGCTAAAGAGATAAGAACGTGTCGTTTAGCTTCGGATCACTGCTGCCCTCACTGGAGTGAGTGTGTATGTACAGTTATAGAAGTTAGCAGCAGCCACACACTTCATATTCATGCCAGTCTACCCAGTTCTTCTTCTCACACTAAGGGAGTTGTTGGGAAGCAGCAGAGGAATAAGAAAGAGGAAATGGCTTTTCCAACTAGACTAAAATGGACGAATCGAGAGACTTCAGAAGTAGTCCAATAAACACAGATGAGAAAGACCCACATAACAATAATACGAACAATATATCACCACGTTAGCGTCTAACTTAAATACCAGCTATTTTACACATCCATGCATGACTATGCGACTCTAATAGTTTAGGTAGTACACGCTGCCATACAAGCGCAATGCTTCTTTGCTTTGTTTCTCTCTCCTTGCTACGGTATCTGGACCTGTCTAGAAAAGATCCCGACCGACCCAAACTTTCTTTTTTTCGCCCGCTTGGATGCCCCAACACTTTCCATCACTGTCAACCCATTCTCCCCTTTCCACTCCACCAATTCTCCTCAATAATTTAGTTGCTTAAAGAAAACACCAAGACACATCTGCCCTCTCAGAGTAGTACTTTCCTCCTTCTTCGAAGGGAAATTATGCCAAGAGAAAATCCTCTTCGTTGAGAGAGTGTCTTACTCTACAACTTTCCTCTTCGCCTCCTCTTGTGCGTATATACCAGTCTGTAAAGAGGATGTACGTGTGGAAGAATGAATGACTGGATCTTTGCATCTAAAACCACCACACCACCGCTCACTCAAGCAAAATCCCGGCTGCTCTCTCGTGTAAGACGGATGTAGTAGCTACACTGACAAAGAACACGGTCCTCTGTGAGATCTCAGATAGACAAAATATGGTTTTTAAATAGGTCTACTCATGCAAGATGAGAGCGATCAATCTTGGTTCATTCCTGTGAGTCTAAACGTGAAACATGGAAACTGGTAACTTACCAGTGGTAAGGTAAAGGAGGAACTGAAAAATAGGCAATGTCCATTGTATTCAGTACACAATGCATGACCAGAGTCTTTGAGCCTAATGCTACCTGTACGCAAGGCTTTCTCCACAGTAGGTCCCAATGACGATCATATTTTTGAACACTTCTAACTACAAAGATGTATTTTATATCTCAGCGACTAATATTTCACGGTTACTACGTCTTTTCTTCTGTTTCTCTTGCCTCTTTTCCCACTTTACAGCCAGGAGCTAAAAGCGCTTTCACTTGAACTTTCCTGTTCTCATTACAAAAAGCACACCAAATTGATTAAAGTAGACGAGATGCCTTGATTGAGACCTATAATGATTAATTGTTCGCTGTAATATACCTACCATTATTGGTCCATTCAAAAAACAAGCGACGGATGTATTATACTTTGTAATATACTTCTAATATCACAACAGTTAGTATCTTACTGAAACAGGCGACAGACAAATTTCTTTTCCATCTTTTCCATGTACATGTGGAACTGAGTTACAGCGACACTTTCAGAACGTTGGTGATTCCTATAGAGCATATTGCGTTTCCTCTTTTGTTAGTTTTTGTCTTACTGGATAAGAAATGACTTAAAAAGAAAATAATAAATGAACGGAAGACAGATTTAATGAGGAAATTACTGGAATTATTTGTATGCCCCATAATTGTATGTAGCGTTTAAAATGGAAATGATAGAAGCAAGTATGTAAATACCAAGTTTTGTTTCAATACATTCGTATAGACAAATGAATTTTTAAGCTCAAATATTTGGCTTTTAGGAAAGGAATTTTAAAACTGATTTGTCAGTTGAATTTCCAATGATTGAAAACCGGTTGAAAACAATCGAGAGTGTTAGCTCGTCGACTGAAAAATATTTTTAATAGGTTAGCATTTAATGTCATAAATATCTATGACAAAAATGTGGACGGGCATACTGGGCCAGAGGCAAGTACATTCATAGAAGACTGTAGCAAACTTTCATTTTTCTTTGGAGCTAATAAACTGGTCATTAATGATTCATTAATGTAAACTCATAATAAACATCACAAAGGCAAAGAGACCTCAATGAGTCCTGAACCAGTGTATGAGTGAAAATGCAGACGATGAAACCAAAAGTCTTCCACTTTATCTTTTACGTTTTACGCCTCAAAACTTTCTTTTCAATTGAATTGTCTCATCAGATGGAATGAAGCAGATACGGAGATTGTTATTTGAAATAATGGGTAATAATTACAGAAGCTGCGGGCTGAGTCATTCAGACTCAGTCAGTTTTAATTATTAAGCGGTAAAGACATAAGTGTCACTCTCTCAACCTCTAAGAAGCGGATATTAAATAATTCCCGTTATGAACTAACGGTGTTTCAGGTTGTATCAAAGTCGGATTTTAGACTATCTGTGAATTGACGAAATGGATTTGCTGCAGCCTGCAGCTCTATCATAATCAATTTATATTTATACTCTGGAGGTTTTGAAAATGTAACTCGTATGTAACAAAAATGCAACGCAACCCATATGATGTGGTGTGGTGAACCTGATTCATTGTAATTTTACTGTGATCGTTGTATTCAGTAAAAATGTTGTGACTTTTCTACCTAATAATTAGGTTGTGCACTTTCCTCTCTCGGGAGATTTTTTTCAATTAGTTTCATACACTATAAATATTATTCCATTTTTTCGGACGTCTTATTAGAATAAAAATTAGTTTTACATTATTATGACACCAGCCTTCGATTCAATGTTAGTGTTGTCACACTCATGCCCTACCGTATACACTCAACAGTAAAATAACAGTAATCTCTTGGATTGGCTTCACAAGAGAAACATACGAAAGTCTTAAAGCGAGCCCATACTGTTCTAGCCACCTTTATTTTTGTCGTACGTAAAACGTTTTTCTTTACCTGGGAACAAGTCATTGCTTTTCTAAAGGAAAACAATGCATGAAGAGGAATAGAGCAAAATTATAAATAATGTTTATCTTAAACCCGCTCAATTCGGAGAAACAAATTAAATTTTACTTTATTCGGTCCTGCCCTAAATGGTGGGAGATTTTCCATGAGTTTGAGGACTGTAAAATTGAAAATGAAGTAGAATGATAGGTACAGGAAACGAGAAGTTCCGGTTCAAGGAATAAATTTGCCAATACGATTATGAATGGCTTGGCTTGAGCAGAAGTAGAACGATACCCATTCTCGCTAATCTGAGTGACGCTGATCTGAAAAATGAGAATAATCAGGTACTGAAAAAAGCGTCAATGTTTACATTTCCTTTTGATGAAAGTTCTGTAATTCGTATATCAGGCAGGATATGAAAGAAAGAAGTAAGTTTGACTGGTGGCTAAATTTGAAAGCGTAACGGGCAAACACAATGTTGTGAGTTTTTAATACATATTCTTTTTACAGTTATCTTTATGCTCTCACATTGACTTTCCTTTATATACCATAAAAAGATTGCGTGGTATAACCTAGTCAAGCAAAGACTTTAGTGCAACATGATATTCAATGGCTCACCACTCTTCTTGGTGTCGTGTAGCGTGTGGCACGACCAATCTAATTTCTCTGGTTGGTTGATGGTCTGATGGAAGAAAGAAAAGATAGGAAGGGAAAGAGGAAGAAAATAGAAATGAAATGAGCATTTACACGTTAACTTATTTTTATTATACCACGTTCGTCGTTCCGAACGATACAGCACGTGTGAGAGTGAGAAAACAGAAGACTTAATAATGTTATAATTTACTCTGAAGTAAACCCATTTTATGCAAATGTAATTAAAGAGGCATTAAAACGTACATCTCCCTTTTTGTCTTTTGAGTGCATTGTATTTGCTTTTTAATGAAATTCATGAAGTTTGAAATGCGTAGTGTACTCGCCCGTGAGTATTTTACTTAGACAAATTTTTTATATGTTAGCTGTAGGTATATCCACTTCGTGGGAGTACATTTTCTACTTGAAATCTTATTCTGTAGACAAATAGTCATTTTAGGGCTTCAGAGATAGTTAAATTGGGATACCGCAAGGTACGTCTTACGTAAGACAGTATATTATTATCCTCTGAAAATCCTGCCCCGAGTTTCTTCAACTACTTCAGTTTGAATCAGTGGAGAATGAAAAGTGATAAGATAGGACTCTGTCAAATACTTTGCATATCCCCTCTAGTTATATCCTCTCTCTTTCGATTCCCTGCAAGAAATATCAATTTCACATTAGGCTCATTATATAAGGATCACATTCTACCTCCACGTTTCATGCGCCTTGCCTTTCCGCCACCATTTAATGGATAATTTCTTTAAACACCTACCACAAAAAGTATAGGGTCCTTTTATCTGTGGACACAGCACATGGCAAAGAAATAGAAATTGTACCAGGAATGAATAAACGTGGATTTAATAATGAGTTTTATGTAGATTCTGTAGTACACTAATACCATTTACCTGTACGTTTTGAAAAATACTTTTCTCTATAAACAAATGATCCTCTTTAATACAATAATACTTCTTCCAGTGCCATATTTGCAAAAATCCACTCTGGTATATTTTGGGAGATGCAATTATTTAATATAAAAATGTTTTGCTATAGTGGTGTACCATAACCTATAAAGAACATTCTTTCACACATTCCATTTGTAGCAACAGAATATTTTAATAGAAAATGACGGTGGAGTAAAAGTAAAAAAGAAATAATAAAAATACAATAGCATCCATGTAAATTATGGGATTATACACGGCTTTTTCCTTCAAATGCGTATACCTAAATATATCTATACCATACGCAGGTCTTTCCTTTTGTACATGTGTTACCGTGCACTACGTTTACGTTTTAGACCTCGAGGGATCTACTAATATAAACTAACTTTTTTTGGAGAAACACGCAAGTGATATAATATGCTTATGTAAACTCGAGACTCTCTATTTTCTTTTTCTCGTACACTCTCTCTCATCTCATCCACTACTTTTTGATAGTATTATTACACTATCGCACGAGAAAGAGCCTACTACTTGAGCAGAAGAGCCACTGGAGTATGGAGAGGAGAAACCAGGAAGAGAAAGAGAGTGCAGATTATTCAAGCCAAAAAGGATCATTTCCCATTCCAGCACACTCCCACCAAACCCATTATTACACTGCACACCCTTCTCTCAAACCATAAGAATAATATTACACATGAATTCATTTGTAGTAAAAAAATAAATAGGGAGTATAGGAATAATATATTTTTCCTACTTTATTGCAAGTACCGTCTTTAGTAATGTAATGTAATAGTAGTGGGTGAAAGCATTTCATATTTATACTTCAGCATAAAGTAATTCCACAGGCCATTATTAATGCTGCGTAAGAGCAGATACTGTGTGATCCCTATGTTAGGCCGTCCGGCCACAGTTAATATTTCTCAGAAACTATTAAACGGAATTTGATCCTTTTTTCTGCGAACGGTATCAAATATACCGGCGAGTTTAATAAGCTTTAGCTTGACTGTTAACTCCACTTCGGGAAAAATGAAAAAGAACATTTTAATTAGTTTTAACCAGACTAAAAATCGTAGATTGACGTTCAATTTACTAATCGCTTGATAAGTCGCTCACCATATCCTTGAGCCTTTTCCATGGGTTTATTCTTTTTCGAGTGGCGTGTCGCTGCATGTGTATTTCCTTCGGTGTGTGCGTATCTCCCATAAAACATTTTTGCTTGTAGAAAGAACAGTAATTTTCTTCTCTATGCAAATGCCGCTGAGTGAGTTGAATAACACCCGTATTCATGAGTTTTGCAATATATATAACATTTTATTATCATAATTTAAATAAAATGTAACAAATTTTATTTAATCTACACAATTGTTTAGTATTTCGACCAGTTAAAACAACAGTTAAAACATTATAGTCAATAGAATTCAAAATTATCGTGTAAATCATCACCTTGTGCTAATTATATCTATAAATTGGGTTTAATAATTCCTACATTTTCTTCCTTTTTATATAAATGAAATTTTTTAACTCAGTGTTTGCATTTAAACAAAGAAAATTGTGATGTTATATAAAAATCACTTTCTGTCACATTTGTTCAAAACAGTAACGAGTAACGACGTACCTGAGTTGAATGTAAAAATACGAAGTAATGTAGGCGAAATGGCAATAATAACCAGCGATATCTAATGTTACAAAATTGCAAAATAAGGAGAAGTGACTACACACTGAAGAGGCATCGTTACGTCATTTGTTATCTGCGAAACTTAGAATACCTCATACGTGCATGAAACGTGTTAACAAAAGCAGAAGGACGGTGACGACACAAACGCTTGAAGAGGTGCGATTTAAAGTGAGATGGGTTGTTGTAAAAAGAAGAGACACAAAGTCGATCTGCATAATATTAAAATATAATAAAATTTTATAAGAGGGAAAGAAGCAAGGACAGAGAGAGTTAGATGTGAGCCGCAGGAATATTACATATTGTTACCTAGTCGTTGTGTTATTTCTGTTGCAATACTAATTTCGTTCTCCCGTCCTTGTAATGGAGGCAATAAAAATTTTGCAGCTGGAAATGTACATAGAGAAAATCCACGTTGCCTTTCCTGTCTTCTACTGGCCTTGCATCCTTAGTATTCAAACTGCGCATTTTAATGTGAACAGGAAAGAAAGGGAAAAGAGTATTTCAACGTGAAACGTTCAAGGTGGTCGCTTCTGCTTGTACAAAAGTAAAACATTGTAATACAAAAAGGCTCTTATCCTAGATTATGAATGCGATGTTGCAAGTAATGAAATGTAATATAATTCTCTACATTGCGCCATGGCAGCAATATAGAGAATCAGTATTATTACATGCATGTAATAATACTGAGGATAATGAAAATGAAATATTCAATATTTTTACGCAATTGGGAAAACGAGAAAGTATAAGTGGGAGCCGAACAGTTTTTCCTTTGGTGGAAAACGTTGATGTGGATTTCGAATGGTCGTGTCTCCTGCTGTTTGCTTTTTGTGAGTTGGCAGAAAATAAGCATAATATTCTTCTACTCTATGTAATTCACAATGGGGTCGTATTGTGATTGTGACATGCGTGTGGAAACATATCACAGATTTCTTTAGAAGTGAAGGCTGTTCATTTCATTTCGTCACAAACAACTCTGCACATTTTCTACAAAATTTATATTGGATGTTCCTTTTCACAAACTGGAGTGTACAAAGAAGTGGACATGTTGAGGGTTAGCAACAGCAAAGTTTGGAACAGTCAGTTGCTTCTTTTGCCAAATGTGAAGCGGACCTTGATGTAGAAAACGGTGAAAAACTATGACGAATACTACAAAATGTACCATCATCAAGCCACTAGGTATATTCTTTCTGGATTTTGTCACTTTCTCAGCCAGGGGAGGACAAGGAGACAAGTTATGGGTTTAGGTTGAATGAAGTTAAGAACGTTAAAGACAAGAAATGGTAGCAAAGGAAAAGCATACAGTCAGAAAGGACAATCTTTTGAGTTTTTTATTGTTTGCGTCAGTCAAAAAGTCACGTTAACTTTTTTACTTTTCAGTCAACCCGATCTGTCTGTTTTGAAAAGATAGCAAAATGAAACTACTCACGGCGCACATTATCATTATTAGTACTTGAAATGGAAGGATGGCTCATCTTCTCTAAGTGGTATCTTGCCCAAAGAGAATGCATTCATCTCACAAATTATTGGAGGCTTAACCCACTTTTCTCTTTCATTCAGTCTCTACTTTCTCTTCCGTACACTTATTATTACATTGCCTTCTTGTTATGATTATTATTACATGAGAGAGGCTTTCTCATTCTTGTCGTGCTCCGTTCCCTTAAAATGTTCCGGACGTTTAATACACGTGAAAAGACTTTAGGATTGCCCATTCCAGATGCAGTTTACATCCATTTAGCGACCATTTCTAAACTTAATTTTCAATGAGTGCCCCATGTCAAACTACTATTCCAGTCTTTGTCAGAATTTCTTTAGAGACTGTGTACTGCCAGTAGAGTAATTTCCTTATCTTTAATTGCTACAATTTATGTATGCAAGAAAGTGTCTTGAAAATTTATTCTCAAGGAGAGCCAAACAGTAAAATGTGACCATATGACCTACTTTTACACTTTTGATGTATGCTTGGAACGTATAAAAATTCAGACACAATTACAATAAACCAAGAGCCTTGCAGTAAATTTGAAATTTAAAAATATCGTTTCTCTCCATTGTTTTAAGCCCCTCTTGATTTAGTCATGTGATGTGTTGCTAAATTTAAAAACATATAGAGTCCGCGTTATAAGTATGGGAGTTAACCCCTATTATTTTTGACACCTAATCTAAAAAAGGAGGAAATTTGCAATTGTCATTTTACGTTCTTGTAATTTATTCAAGTACCTTCACATATTTACAGTAAACTCCTTGTATAATTATAATTTTTCCCTGAGAGACATAATATAGACTCTAGGTTTAGGTCCTGGCTGTAAGGTTGTAATCTTTAGAAGGGAACATTCATCATCTCCATATTTCATTACAAGCTATATAGTATAAACAGATTAATAATAATGTTTTCTTCATACATGTAAATATAATGGCCAAGTCTGATAAAAGAAATTTGTTCTGCTAGTTATTGGTGTAATGAACGTAGAATTATACGGAATTACCCAGGAACGTTTGCTTGTCCAGATACTTTTTATGTTGATTCCATTACATTCGTAGTGGACCACAAAACTACCAACAGTCACATTTAGATTTTTTAGCTGATAGCAGCAACACCAAGATAAAGAAAACTGAATTGCACACAACACATAACTTTACGCAGCCACTGCTACATTTCTAAGCACAAATATAGGCGAAATAACCATTTTTATTTTGAAAGATACGGCACTTTGCTGCCGAAGGCATTACACAATCCACACTTTTTTTCTTGACTAATATTCCGTCCCCCTATTTTCTTGCTCTGCTCGTTGAAAAGCATTTTCTTCTTAATGCGTGTCTAATGTGCGACACATTCTCCCTCCAAGCCCTCCATCCGCCAGCAACTAGGAAGAGAAAGAAAGAGAGAGGAAACCCTCTTCTTTTGCTGTAGCTGCGTGTTCATTTTCGGAAGTTGAGTTTCCAGGCCACTTGGTTCATAATGAAAAACGAATGTAATAAAATGTTTGTACGTCTCATAGTGTGGTGTTTGCACACACACAAACCAATTCACAAAACGAGTAAGGAAAGTAGAAGCGAATTGAAGAGAGGCGAAAGAAAAATAGAGAAAAAACTTTCCTCCTTTCAACAGCGCAAATATTCTATTCATATCAAGATGTACATACTTGTTATTATTTTATAGAAGGTGCCCACATAAAGTAGAATGTGTGTGATAATAACAGTGCTTGTTGTTCCTCATCTCGGTGAAAACTACTTCAGCAACGTTAAGCGAAAAAGCAAGTCGTAAAAAATAGCATGTTTGATAACCATTTGCAAGTCGAGTAGAATGATATGGGATAGTTACGGTTAGCGCCACCGCTTTACTTGTGCCCTTCTTTAATGAAAATTTATTCTAGTTCCGAACATCAATGTTCTAAATTCCTTAAATCCTTACCCAAAATAGCAATCTTTATATTGATATACGTTATCTTTTTATTAAATAAAAACTGCGAGATGTGCCGAATATCGTTCTCCTGAAACGTAGCGCCGGGAAGACTATTTTCTGAGTGGAGCACGATGCCATTTTGATTATGAACTATTAACCAAAATACTTACAAAAATATAATTTCGAATCAGTCATTTCAATGAATAACATCAATGTAAAAGAATATTAAACCTTTTTTAATGACCTACAGTGCCCCACATAAGTCTGAAACAGTAAGAGTGTAGACTTAGAATTCCAGCTTAAACATTGTTATAAGAATTGTTTAATGTAGTAGAAATATCTTGATAACTCATAAAGAGTTGCTGAAAGCACATGCACAAAATATCTTAGTTAATCATAAATCATAAAAACTTTTTGTTTGCATATTTTTGCCATAAAATTTGCCCACATCTATACGTACAACTTTGCTAAAAACAAAGAATGTCTTAACATTATTTGTCTCGGTAGGCCAAGCCAGCTCGTAATATATTTTTCTCTTAATTCTTTCTCCGGCGTTGTGTGTGTAATTTGGTGGAGGTAAAAACCATGTAGTCAGTGATTGACTGGTAAAAACAAAACTTATGACATGGCAGAGTAATAAAAGTATGAGTCCGTATCATAGCTTTTCCCCAAGCTGAAAATTGTACATTTTTGTACCATACCACATTTTTGCTCAAGTATTTTTCCTCTTGAAACTTTTTTTTTGACAAGTAAACAATGCCGGAGTTGTCTTCACTCTTTCTACTCTCCTAAAACGCAAACTCTGAACTTCAAGTTAGCGAGTAGACTAAAGATTTATGTAACATTCAACGCAACGGAATGCTAGTTGGAAGTTACAGGGCGCGTGCAAGGAAATAAACACGGAGCGCTGGCCACCTAATGCATCACAGAATCTTCAGAACGGAGAACGTGTCTTGTGGAAACGTATGGTGCTAAAAGTGCTGAACTGTAACAAATCAATGTGCTCAAATAGTTTCTCATTCTTTGTGTTTATGTTTATGATTCTGCCATTGTTATTATTATTACCACAATCACTTGAAAAAAAAACATTATTGAGTCAGATTATTTTTGTCCTTTTTGTACAAGAAAGCTTCTGGGTAAACCAATCGACAAATTGACATTCAAAGAGGAAGGTGAAAGGTGAACTCGTGGTTTGGGTAAGGTAAATTTTATCCAACTCCACATTCCCCATTCTATGAATGTTCCAGTTTTTCATTAGAACTAATCAATCCATTTCCACTGGCATTTTGTTCTAACAAATTCTCCGTCTCTGACCACTCTGCATTCTTTTCTGCGTTAACTCAATGAGTTCATGTTTCCCTAACTTTTAGAAGAGTGATACACTAGGACATTTTTGGGCTAGTTGTTAAAATACTTCATCGAGATGTGCCTTCTTCCCGTCTCCCCCAATCTACTTATAGATAGATCTCATAGGAAAAGTGGACTGAGTGAGTGACGGAGTGACTGACTGTGAGAAGGGAAAGTCTGATTGTGCTCAACGAAAGCTTTTTTCGCTTTTTCTCCTTGTTTCCAGAGGAGTTATTTAATGCGTTTACCGTTCCTGTGGTGCTCTGCGATGATGTACAAAGTTGCTAGCTTTTAGTCTTGTGGTGCGGAGAAAAAATCAAGATGAAAATCTCGTCCTCTCCAGGGGCTCCTGATTTCACTGGTCTTTTGCCCATGTAATGGATAGATTAGATAGCCGCTCCTCTAAGAGAGAAACAAGGAATTTTTTCTCCGTTGCTATTTCCCGTTTTCGTTGTCCTTTCAGATTTTTTCAACAATGTTACAGCTTTCATCTAAAATATAACGCAGATTTCTTTCATCCAGAATGACAGAGTGAACACCAGAACCAGAGTCGATAACGAAAGATTCCTTCATAAGCCTTTCTTATAACAATGTAAGCAACATTGCTCTACCTTTCCCCGACATCATATTACTTTTTCCCGTGTCCAATATCCCCCTTCCTCTTTACGTAACAAAGTTTCTCGGCTTTTTTATTCTCTTGTCTGTCGATAAAAAATCTCTTTTCTTGTCTCCCACTCAGATAGGCTTGACGAAGAAAAAACCTTTTTCATCCCATTTTCGTCATTATAATGGAGATTGTGATTGTAAAGCTAATATTAAAGATAAAGAAGAGAAGAAAAGAAAGATGTTATGTTTAGTTTAAGGATGATGTTCTGTCAGTTTTTTGCGCGTGTTTGGTTTTTCGATATGCATTCCACCCCAGAACACTTTTTACGCATGAAAGTGCTTGCACACGTCTCTTGCCTAATAGTGCAGGAAAAGCGGAAGTATTAGGCTTTGTCGCTGTGACTGATGATCATGATGATGGCGATGATGGTGAGCAAACAGCAGGGTCGATGTGGTAGTCACCAGTAACACCAGCCATCTGTATATTATGCCGGCTTATATAATAAATAGGAAAGATACATTCCTCTATATGTCAACAAAATGGAAACGAGCAGAGGAGACATTGCAGATGCGGAACAACTTCAATTTTTATGTGGCTTCTAGTGCTTCTAGTGGCTGGGAATATTGTTGCATACTTTTTTTACTCAATGAAACGCACTTTTCCCGTCATTTCTTATTTTGACAATCTTTTGAATATAAGACTTTCGAATTTTCAATTGCTCAATGGGCTGTCCATAATACTAACAATGGACTTCCATCATAACATTGAAATAAATAAATCCGCTTGATATAATTAAAGACAATATATTATCATCTTGTAAATCTTCATAAATCGCCCAATTACAGTACTTGGTATTTATAGCTACGAATGCCACCACAGAAATTCTATAACTGGTTAATGGAATAAGGGCAGTACAATAAATAAACTATAAACAAGATTGGTCTACGAAGTGAGGTTGCGGTTTGTAGTCTTACACAAAGGAAAACGGTGGACAGATTTAATTTAAAATTGTACATCCGTATTTCTTCTCTTGAGACAGCAATATGAGACAGGTAGTAAAAATGAGAATGTAGTTCAATAAAAAGGTGGACCAAATAATCATGATGATAGTGATAAGATTGTGAAAAGGAGAACATGTGCGGAGGCAGAACAAAACTTTCATAAAAATTGTTATTGTTGGACAAGGAAAGACTTCTTTCTAGGAAAACACCAAATGTAAGTGCTTTCACACGTATATCGTATTGACGTATGTTTAGAGTTTACCAAGCGTTACCTTATCGTTACCAATTCATGTGCATAAAACCGAGCTTTTCTCATGAATTTGAAATGCTGCAATGTCTAAACATTGGTTTGTAACATGTCGAGTTTTAAGGACTCAACATTAGCAAATGTTCATCTGGAATATGGTAACGATAAGCAAATCTGAACCTGCTTCATGTTAAGTTTATTTTTACAGTAACGCTATGTAAACTCTAGGTATGTTGCTATTTACTCAGAGTCTGGAATTCTTTCATTAGTATAAGGACCATTCCAAAATTTTACATACAATATCAGTAATAAAAGTACACGTTAGTTCTGTCTTTATTGTCAACCCAGCAGCACTAATAAAGGTCTGAATTTCCACATCTGGTTTTTCGTGGTTACCCGTGTAAATTCCAAAAAGAAAGTGTTATTACTTTTCCCTGTCGAGCATCGTTATCATCATGTGAAAAGGTAGGCTGCTTTTTGATGGCTTAGAAAAAGATAGCGAAAAGAAATAAAAATAAAGCAAAATATAAGAGGACAACCTTGAGAAAAGTATAACTCTTGAACTTTCTTTTCATGTATTCTTATTCTTTCTCCGTGTCTTGATTTTTCTCAGTGTTATTCACAATTTTCTTCTGCTTACATGGCACTCTAGCACACAATCCTGTGGTAAGATACAGCGAGAAAAAATCAACCCGTCTGCTCTCGTAACAAAGATGTCAAGTTGTATACACACTTCACACATGTACAAGTTTCAGTTTCGTACACAGAAGAATACTTTTTGGTAAATAAAAGATATACAAAGACAAGAATGAAGAAATGAAACTAAGTGAAATGCCACACTATGAGAAGAAGGCATAACTGCGAATCACCAGAACTTACTTCTTGCAGGTTTTACACTTGTTAAAAACAAAAAAAAAGCACGACCGAAAAGGAAAAATGTGTAGTGAGTTGACCAACATGAGAGTTGAGAGTATCTCTCCAATGCACAGTAAGTAACAAAAAGTAGGCAATTCAAACAAGGAAATGGAAATAAAAAGTTCAACTTGAACAAGTTACAAAAATTAGAAGAAAACTTTAAAACACTCAGGCTTTAGCTTGTGCAACAACACAGCAAGCAGTAGCCAAAGAGAACACCTGAGGCTGTAATCGCAATTGTAGACTTGTTTAACAGTAAACAAAATACATTTCCCAAAATATTTTTCTCAATTCTTCTAACGTACTGTGCTACTATAATAATTAATCTTGTTCATGGCATTCGTGGGCGTGTGAAAATGTTTCTCATATTCCTTTCTTTCTTTTTTACTACTTGAAAGCCTGGAGCTGAACGACAGGGAGAAACTCGTCCGTGATCATGACTTGTGATGTGATGAGTGAACACAAAAAAATTCTAAGAATTTTTACAAAGACTTTTGTTAACGTCCTGGAACTAAACGAACTCAGTAAATTTTTGTTTCAACATAGCCAGAGAAAATGATATTGCAGGAATCTTTCTTAACATATATTCACTGACATTAGTTGAAGACAGGACAATGGTTTAACCCCACATGTTTAGATTTTCCTACCGTGTCTTTTATGTATTTTTCTAGTCGGAGTCGCAAGCAAAACTTTTCAGTAACCGCCTCCTTATTTCACAACCTCTGCCTGCTCAAAATGCGTGAATGAGTGTGCAAATTCCTGTATTTTTATGCTGCTTTGTTCAGCAGATACCTATTTACTATAACATAAATGGTTAATATCACCATCTAATGTAGTACCGGAGCAAGATTCCTCTTTAAGGGAGAGTCATGAAAAAGAGAACGGTGACGATTTCTGCCTTTCACTTATGCATGTGCCACACGACGAGGATGGTGATAGTGTCGAGTGATGGTTTTCTGTGGGAGTGAATTCATTTACGACACTTTAGTACGCACACAGGGTTAACGCAAATGATTCTCCTTTACGGTACTACAGCGGAGACACAATGAATGCAAAGTTAGTCAAATTACATTTTAACAGCATTTTCCTTGACTGGACCTTTTTATAGCTCTCCTATTATTCTCTCCGGATTGAAGTACGTTTTACTCTTACTATGCACGTTTATTACTAAGATTGCTTCCTTTAGGATCTTCTACAGCGAGTCAACAAGCTCAGACTGGGCAAGTTCTTGGTAATCTTGTAATGGAATGTGGAGCTCTTTTCCAGCTGCAGTACAGCTTTTATCTTATTTGGGTTGAATCATTTTCTAAAGCGACTTTTAAAAAACACGTACTAAAGTAAGAAATAGTGGAGAATTGCAAAGAAAAAAGACTAGTCGAATGCTACCAAACCGAAGGAAAACAGCAGACGAGAGTTAGATTGTAACAACAATAAACATTCATAGACATTGTATATAAAAGTTGTATACTCGACTTGTATTGTATTTCTTAGATTGTACGACATTTGGGCTTTTCCAGTGCAGCTTGAAAGATAAAAATGCATATTAGCTCTAAAGTGTCTTCCAATGATGATTACGGTTTTAAAGGAGGAAAGCCACAACAAGATGTAATAAAAGAAAGTATCGTTTACACTCCCTCCCACAATTGTGGCTTCATTCTAATGGTAACAGATGTAGCGTGAAAAATAATTGGGTTTTCTATGGTAGTTCTTGTTGTTGGAAATTTGAAGCTTGTAGTTTTAGAATTGAAAGTGGCTCACGTGGTCCGTTTTTCGTTCGTTTTCTGTGAATACACAATACAAACTCAACAGAGGTACCATCAATCGCAGAAAAGGTAAACAAAACAAAAAGAACCTCCATGCCTACTCCACTTTTTTATCTTGACAGCTGAACAAAAACAAGCACATAAGACATGAGCCCGGCCGCGGAGTCAAATAACGATGTAGTCAGTTCTAAATAAACTGGGATGAATGAATACCTATCTTGTTAGATGCATAGAAAAAAGATGGTTCACTAACACAGGAGAACAGGCAAACAATAATAATAAAATGCTTGTAGTTTAATATGCAGTTGAAACAGCGTTCGGAGTGTGCCACTCACACCGACTGTATTTCAGAGACTACCAATTTCTCTTAACTCTCTTTCAGCCTGACTGGTCTTTGGATAACGGTTTGAGCACGGCTTCGATGCATGTTTATATGTGTCTCAAGGGGCCCATTAACTTACCTTTCCTTTTCCTTTATTTCCCAATTCTCAAATGCGGTTGCTTGTATTCTTTGTTCTTTCAAAAACACATCCTCAATGTTAACTGTTCCGCCGCCCGTCTACCATTTTCCCTTTCTTCTGTCCAAAAATAAATGGTTATAAAACCTATGTAATATCCTGTTTGCTATGTGGTTAGTGGAATGATATGAGATGCAATTTTCATGTTAGTAATCTAAGGCGGTTATTATTACAAAACGATGTATGCATCTATATAGAAGACAATGGTTGTGATCTGTAAAAATAACTCGAAAACGTTACTTTCATTTTTACTACTAACAAAGCAGAAAAGAAAATAGATGTTATATTGGGGGAAAGCACTATTATTTATCAAGAGAGCACACACGCACTCATTCAGACAGCCACTTCAAGCTCACTTAAACTCTTGTTTTTCTCACCAAAAATAATTAGATTCTCTCTCCTGAAATAGGATCAAATTTTGTGCAAAACCGATTATCTTCCTTTTGCGCACTACTTGTTCTTTTTACTCCCGCTCCCTCTCTTCCCTCTTCATTTCTCCTCGTCGAGTAACAATTGCCTTGTCAGAAAGCCCATTTGCACTTTACATGAAAAGGTCTCTGATAACTCTACAATGCGGAAAGAGCAAAGGAAGTAAAAAAATACAAAAAAGAACAAGGCACATAAAGTTTACTACCAGACCATCTAGCATTTCAGCTGGGTATTGTTATTCTAACGGTTCGCTTTCTACTGACCTTCGTTTCCTCTCTTGGAATGCACTTCTTCGTACGAGAATTTCTTTCTCTTCGACAATTCATTTAAAGAAGGATGAGATGAAAAAGTATAAAAGCATATACAAGAAAAACGACGAAAGACGACTGTGAAGTCCTCGTAAAGTAGTAGCAAATAGAGGTCGTAGTTCTTAAGTACTTATTGCATTGCATTCTATAGCTTTGTAAATGTTAAAGGAAAAAAGAAAAATGATTTCCATGGCTTGAGGTTTCTTGCGAGTACACACTCAGCGGCTCAGGAAGCCATGACTTGTAGTAATTAGTATTCAGGCTATCATGTGCACTAATTAATTCTCATAATATAACCGGCATTCCCACTGGGTGGTTATCCCTCCGTTGACTTTACTTTTTACTATTACCTTGCACGTCGTTGCATGGTTGGAAAGGAAAAAACGACAAGTGAACGGAATATCTTTTAAAGAAGGAAACAAGTATGGAAAAAACACGCTCAGTGGTTGCAATTGTACACAGACAAAGGCGAGCTGCGGCAGAATACGGGTATCCATTTCATTTCTAACGTAGATAGCACACACTCTTTTCCAATTACTAAAACGGATTCTCAGCTTCGTTTGACTTGACTAGTGAAACATATTTTACTAATTTGTTCTCACAATCAAGAAGGAAAATTCTAACAGCGAAAGTGTGGCTAGTTCAGACGAAGGATTTTTACTGTTCATGTTCGACCAAATAATTACCATAAAAGTGAGGAAGGTTATTGCAGAAACGAACGACTCTAAAATAGCAGACGAATGGTGCAATGGAGAGACAGCCAGCTTAAGCCTTCGCTTTCACAATTCCACCAAACAACTCACAGGAATAAACCAAGCGTTGTGAAAGCAGAGAAGCGTAGAGAGGATTATGAGTATGGATAATACGCTTCATGTTCTTTCTCTCTGTACGTATATTAAGTCCTGGCTTTTACACCATATTTCACTTTCGCCGGTGGAGCCATTGTCATTAAGGGAAAGATGTATTTTTAGCTTTAACCTGGCAAAAAAAAATTTAATGCAAAACGGGAAACGCATTGAGGCTTCAATGACAGGAGAGAGCTTAAGCAAAGTACATAAGTAAGCAAAGGAATACGAGTGAAAGGAAGTGAAAGAGAATAGAGAGGCGGAAGCTAAATCAGAGAAGCCATAAGTCTTCTTCACTTCAGCCAAGATCTGATTGGATTTTACGCTACGTATGTATGAAATCAAACTCAATATCCCAGACGCTTCTGAAAATATCGTCATGCAGCTTTGTTTAGGCGTTATACTACAACACGGCTCAAAAGGCTTCTCTGCGTTCTTTAACATTTTATTCAGTACAGACACAACCACAGAAGACGGCATCCGCAGCATAACAAAAAGTGGACTCGTTTTCTTCAGCGACTTTTTATACTATGGCAAATGGCATGTAATAACTGGAATTTTTTGCTTGGAAAAGGGAAGATTTTGGAGGAAAACGAAATCCACGAAGGAATTGTACTGAGTTTGTGAGTGAGTAAGCGTGGTTAAAACTGCCGACTGACTTTCACTTTCTGGCTTTACAGATGGGAGAAAAGGAGAAATAAAATGTTGCCTGTGAATAGGAAAAAATTTAACGCACTTCCATACTGAAATAAGGATGCAAGATAGAAAACTTGTGCAAGCAAACATCCACTCTTCACTTAACAAACTGCAGCCTTTATTTATTTATGTGGAATGAAAAAATTATCGATATACGAGTAAGAGTAAGGATATGGGTGTCAATTCAAAATGTGGATAAAGTTCAAATTGGCCAATATATAGTAAATGCGATTCGTGTAGAACCTGAACTTCAACTTCTCAAATCAACGGAAGTGTGCGAAAGTGTAAAAAATGTTATATCTATGCGTTTTAGATGGTACAGCATAGCATTCATTCGTCCATTTTTTATAAAGTTATGTTGGGAAATATGCGATAATGCATGACAAGGAAAGAACTATTGCACTTCCAGACAAAGACAGATAGACACGTGGAGACTGCTGCTGCACACGACCACCTCCTTCTACAAAATTCAACACTGCCAGTCTACAGTGTATGTTGCAAACACAAAGGCCACTAGCACTACATTATGCATATATTCATTCATAAATATATGGATGTGCGTTTAGAAGAAAGACCACAAAAACTTAAGCAAGCACAGCGCACTTTGCATATAAAGCAAAATCAATCCGTCCTGGGGGAACTCAGGAAGAAACTTTACCTACCATTGTGCGAGAAAAAGACGATGTGGATGATCCTGGCACGCTAGTGGATACATGCAGCGAGGAGAAAAAAAGGGGGAGTACGTAAGAATAGAATGAAGATAGAACAAATTGCATTTGAAGGCTCTTGTATTCCCATAAAAAGAAACGAGAAATAAGAGAGGGGTATTTTCAGACACATGGCTTTGTATATTTATAACATTATTATACTTGCTGAAAACTCCCGGAAAGTACGCATGATGAGCCTAGACCTTCTCTTTTTAAGAGACATGAGTACTTCCGGGGAACAAAAAAATCTATTTTTCTCCACAAAGTCAACCCCAGGAGCAGTGCAGACTGAGTAAGTCTTGCTTTTTGGAGTCTTTCTCACCAGAAGTAAAACAGACTCCTTATTTTTACATGTGAAGAGGAAAAGAATTTGTGAGAAAATTGGCGAAGAGAAAGGGGAAAGTGGCAGGGAGAAATGCTAAAGTTTGCCCAAAATATCGACAGCAGCAGGGAACGTGTGTACTTAATAATAATATTCAGTAGGTATCAAGAGTACCCAAGTACCCAGGGAAAGATACATCTTGGCATATGGAATGTAAGAAGTTGAAAATAATTCTTGCTTATTTCATCTTTTTTCTAGTCGACGTTGGCGTGCTTTCACTCAGGGTTTTGTGAGAGTCGAAGGAAAACTATTTTGTTAAAAGGAGCGCCACCAGCATCGTCATAATGATATGCAGTGAGTTTAAGAGCTGAGACGGTATAAGTAATGTGTCATGTGCGAATACAGAAGTAGGTATTCGTATTCGTCTAGAAATATACTCATTCTTCTGACGTTTCCAAGTACCATGCTTATTATATCAAAGATGCTTACAATAGCGCCGCATTTGTTACTAAACTGTTCCCTTTCTTCTTTTTATGCAAGACGGGCCTGAACGTGTATTGGTTTCCTTTTCCAGAAGCCATAGGAGAAGATATTCCTGGAAGAGGAAGTTTAAAGAAAGAAGGGCGACAACTCACTCAACTCTTTTTTCACTTCGTGCTTCACGAAACAGTCAACGTGAAAAGCCAGAGTATAAATAAGTGAATGCCTGGATGCATCATTATGATTATTATGTACATACAGACAAAACATTTTCTCCTATTCCACTTTTCCTGCGACGTCTAAGGCTTTGCATTATGCTGAAAGGCAGAATAACAAACAAAGGCAAAACGGTTTACTTATTTCTAAGATTTTCTGCAAACTATTTTTTGTATCTCAAAGAATAGGGGTTTCACTGAAGAAGGCCTGTTATTGGCAACTTCATTTGCATAAATAAAAATCTGACAAAAAAGGGTCGTGCCGTGCAAACAAGATAGAATTTTTTCTACACTTTTGAATGGTGTGATTGCAAATGTTGAAGGGAAGGATCCACGAGAAAATGTGCTTTTTTGCTTGAATATTAAAAAGAAATAAAAGAGGGTAACGACACCCGAAAGTAGCGTTCTTTCTTCATTTAAAATTTGACTTGCCCAAATCACATTTTGGAGTTACTTTTTTCTGCATTGTTTGTTAATTCAAGATGTAGTACAGTAAGACTAAAATGTGTAGAAGTTTGTAAAATAAAAGTTTGAACTTAGCCTTTTGGGAGACATTAAATTCACACACATTCATTTAATTTCCATTTGAAAAACATATAGCGAGACCGGATTTAAAATGGTAGCCCTGATTCGTTGTTTGAGATAATGCACATTATGTTTCGATTCAACGCTATTTTTTCTTTTTGATCTGATTTAGAAAATGATTGCTTTACAATATACAGTAGGTCTCACGGCGAAGTTCATCTCAGGTAGCCAAATTGTGTGAGGTTTAGCCGCCTTCCTTGACAGGCAGCATTTTAAATTATTTTTAGAAACAACTTCGATTGGACTTTCACTTTTCTCTACTTTTCAACTTGCCCCCTTGTTGATCAGCGCAATCAATGCGTGAGCAGAGTTTGGCTACTCGAGATGACACTTCACAATGAGACGTACTGTATGCGTTTCTCCATCGTACTACCAGTGCCAGCTAAACAAGCAATGACTTCTGGCATTTTGCCATCACCTTTTTAAACCTTTTACGTATTTCCTCAATGCACAAGTTAGGGAAAATTAAGGACACTCGCATTTCTTATATCAATTCAACAACAAAAGACAATACTTTTATAAATAGGAAATATTTGGGACTCAAAGCACACCCTATAAAATATAAATGTAATGTCAAACTCAAAATCAAATAACACAACTGTCAATGTGCCGCTTTTACCATGTTTTGTGCTGTACTAATTTTCTGATGTCTTAAAGTACGTTGGACTTTATAATAAAGAAATTTTAACCTGGTGAAAGAAAATTACTTTCACAAAGTTGTGTGCAGAAAATTTTACTCTAGAAGAAGAATTCCGAATAATTCGTGTCATACCACAAGTTTTTCACTTTCGTCTGACAAACCACTTATTTTTAAAGGAGGTTCAAGTTGACGAACAAAACTTGAAGCTTTCAGAAATCTTGAGAAAGATTCAACCTGTGTTGTCGTGTCGCTTACGACATAGTGTTGGCAAGCTGTATTGTATTCAGTTTCTCCAAGAGTTGGCTCAACTGTATGAAAATGACAACTGTTATAAAACGCGTCTTTCACAAAGAACTGAGGCTGAGATATCAAGAAAACTTTTCTATTTCCCTTCTTTTGTTTCCTCCACATCCTCACTTCTCACGTTTCCTTTCTCGTTGTTGAAAAAACTCACAACTTGACTCAATTTAGAATGTCTAAAGAAGGAAAGGATGGCTTAAGGAGGCAAGTCGAAGCGACAAGAATAAAAAAGAAGGGCAATAGTATTGTTATTGCACCTCAACCTCACATTCTTGCCATTTATAAGTTTCATGATGGTGCAACTGGGTACGCGTTACATACTTTTATTCTTCACCATTCTTTACAAGCATTCATTTCAGATAATGAGATGGCATTCAAGAAGTAGAATCAAGCATGAACATTTTCCAGTTTGCATCATTACCAACGAAAATGGGGAGAAATGTTTTAAACCGAAATACGGGTACAGTCTTGCTGACTTGTATTTTTTTAACTTTTTCTTCTCCTCGGGTGGAATGTACAAAGTGCAGACAGTCTCATAAATAGAATTACAAGATAAAAATAAAAATGTTATGATGACTTCAAAAACTGACAAATCTTTACATAGTGATAGTGACCAATGTAAACCTCGAGTCTTCACATTCACTTTAATCCATCAAGTTAAAACAGACACGCGTGAATGCTCGCGCATGATCATATAATACAATAAACTTGACGATAACAAAAGTAATATTATGACTGTGCAGAAGATAATACGATGCTACAACTTGTCGGATCGTTCCATCTTTGACACATTGTAACATTTTACAGACTTTACTACGAATGGATTGTTTAACTTAGGAATATGCAATGCTTACATATCTTACCTTATTTGATGAGTAAAATATTTGTACTCAACAGAAAATTTGCATGAAAAACGTTATACACAATACATTTTTACGTAGCTTTGTCTTTGTGCTGGAGGGATGTAAAGTCCAGGTTTTTTGTATTTTTTTACTGCCGAAAAATGCTACATTTAAACTTTTTGAAACAGTAAAGTTGCTTGAAAATTTTTTTATAACTTGAACCTTGTTATATTTACTAATAATCCTGGCGACATAAACATAAACTAAAACTAACTAACTAACTACGTAAGCATAAACGTTGCGATTCAAACCGACTTTACCTAGTAGGCTTCCTGAAAGTACAAAATAGCTGCACTGTACTCGGAATTATAAAACGTGGCCGTAAATTATTGATAAATGCTATACATTCCATTCCATAATCTATTTATACTTTTTAATAAGGATATTTTGGACTGTTGTAAGTTTTTGAATCTTTTATTGATACAGTAAAAAGTAGAACGAGCGAATAAAGTGTATTTTCTCTTGTTTCAAAAGATCAAAGCAAAAAGGAGAGCAAATAAAACGCGTATTATAGGTCAGCTTCCTCTCAATGCTAATTGCTTCCATATCAAATACTGAATATAAATTACTGCGTATCAGTCTCAAGGAGTACTCAATGGAGTCAGGAGATTGGAGTATCAAAATCTAATTTTCGATGGTGTTAATTGGAAGAAAGCGAAAGAAAAGCCAACTGTGGCAAGGTTGTTACCTCGGTTTGTGAGGTGGAGGTTAATAGGTTTGGCAGCATTCCTTTTCAGCCTTAATGCAATTACGAAACCGTAGTAGAGGCACGTCACTATTAGCCTTAATACTGCTTATTTCAGAGGAGTTAAGCCTGAGAAAATGGAAATGAAAAGGCAAGTATAATAGGATTAGTACAGGCATTTTCCTGCTTTACATTCATTCTACATAATATGAAGTGCTTTATTGAAGCAGTTCCTAATTTTCTTTACCACTGCACTTAAAATTGGAAGAGCTTGTTTTTACTTTTTCCGAGTGGTGAATGTACTTATCAAAACTTTCTCACTCTACAGTCTAGCTGACACTGACTCAGGAGAGAGACAAGGCGAAACACAACTAAAATACAAACTAGTGTACAATTTTCCATGAAGTAGGGGGAAAGGGTAGACATTTTTAATCCAATCTTTTAAAAAATCCAGTAACTTTTCAGCTTCAGACAATAATAATGATTAGGCTACTTTTCATGTCATTCTTTACTGACAGCGAGGGGTGCAGGAGCAGGGAGGAAGAGAAAGTTTTACTATGAGAACTTTACAAGAATTATCAGTCTGCACATTCTGCATAGGCAAGTGAAATCACAGTGCTTCATTTATGCACACAATTTGTTAGTATCACTGTAAGATACAAATCAACTTTACTATGCGTTGGCGTTGGTTTTATTTAAGTTCTATTTAGAAAAACTGCACTTTCCATGTTGATATTTGAATGTATCCTCTATTCCTCTCTAGAATTTCGCTTCAATCAAAGTACGTCCTCCTTACATTGATGGAGTTCCTTTTAATTCCCTTTCTTTTACTCCCCTCCGACAACCAGAGATTCGTTTCTACTTTCCACTTACTCTGTACCAAGTACTTGTACATCACACGCTGCAGCAATAAGTACCTAGTCACAAACTCGATTTCTGGGGTCCTATCATTGTAACGCATCTTTTAAAAAATCGAGTGTTTGGTTGTTGGTTCGTTTGGTTTTGGCAGAAGCTAAGCACGTATTTTTGATTGTCATTCTTCTTTAAAGTGCTTAAAGAATAGACAGATAAGGAAGTCAGAAAATATTAGACAAGCATTTAGTTAGGTATGAAAGTTGGATTTTGAAGAAAAAAATCCTTTTCCGCTATTCCACTTCCATTATGGTATTCACTTTCTCTCTACTTTTCCATCACTCGCTTTGGCATTAAAGGAGTGCAACAACTGCTTAAGTCTGATTGTATAGTTTATTACTTATGCATAAAGTCTTGTAACAAATAGTAGAGAAAGATGAAAAAGCGTTCGACTCAGCCATCATCCGTTTCGTCATCATGTCTCTATCTCGGGTACAAAAGTTGGTTCGTTCCAGCCAAAAGCCAGCTTTCTTATATATTGGCTCGTTTGCTTTCATTCCTCCTTTCTTGCATATTATTTTATTGAATAGCGAGAAAAAGCCTGTGCACGATTTTTACATCGACTGAATTTAGTAGCTTAAAAACAGATCAATTTTGTTTGAATGACTGGCAATAGGAAGAAGAATGACGGGCTGCGTAACGTATGTACTCTATAAGCATTGATCTGGTTTTAAATTTAGATATAGTGAAAAAGCTTCTTTTCTTTCTAGAAACGTTCTAAGAACGACTTCTCCACAAGCTACAATATAATATAATAAGTAGCGGGCTGGAGTGGTTGAGCGGCTGCACGCAATGCAATACCAGTCGCTGCAAGTATCTTATGCAAAGCATTGAATATTAAATCGGTAGTAACACGGAAATTCTGGACGATTCAGAGAGTGTGGAGATGAATTGAAGGGAATGGGGCCGGAAACGGATATAAATAAAAGAATTTAACATGTAAAGGTTCGCTCCTTTCTTCTCTTCTAAAAAGTGTGTATCATTGTTCCGTGAATGAGATCTTGTAGGAAGCCTAAAAGACGAACAGAAAAGAAAGTATTGAATAAATATATTTTTGCATTTCGTTTATGCCTTTGTAAACTCTATTATTTATTTGGTCCTGTGTACACACAGTACACGCGAAAGGAAGAACGGATATAACTTACAAAGTGATTCTTTCGTTCAAACTAGCGACATATATGAGATGAGAACGCAGAGTTTAATACATTTCCGCTCTTACAGCTGTGTGGGTAAACCAAGTCAAGTCCACATTCTACACACGAAACTTTCCATTCACACGCAATGCCGTAGTCATTGCTGTAAACTTCATAAATGCAAGCGTGTTCAATTACTCTCTCGTGCTTTTTTCGCTTGACGTGTTAAAAACTGTAAAAGTGAAGAGTCTATTTCTTTCTTTGTGATCCTCTCTTGCCCCGTGACCAAGCCTGAGAAAAAGAGATCTCACGCCACGTTTACTTTTATGCACATCATCCCCTGTGATAATGCTATATTGTTCATAGAATCGTCGTTGTCGTCATCTTCAGAGTAATGTGATGCGTCCCATCAGGAAAGTTGTGTGAATGATTCTTGCCTTTTCGGAGTAGTGGGAAACGAATTCAGAACGGTTCTTTATCTTCATCTAGAATATTCTCCATTTCCTTCGAAGATGATGTATTGTAACAGAGTTTGCCGTTTCTCTCCACTTACGGCTAAAGCTCTCGCTGTCTCTCGTGTGTGTCAATGTTAGATATGATAAAGGGAAAGGAAATGTGTACGCTTGTCTGTGTACACACTACACACTTAACCATTTCCAGACGCAGAGAAAATGTGAGTAAATCTTCAGAAGAGGTACATTCGTTTTAAGTTCTTCCCTGTGGTACGCATACACTCAATTTGAAGCTTAAAATGACAGGAGAAAATGCGTATTTTCTCAGAGCAAAGCGGAAGGAGTAAGAAGAAATAGAAAAAAATCTATCGTCTTTTCGCTATTTTTTATTCCTTAGGGAAAACAGTGAAAATTGTCGAGAGTAAATGGTGTAATGGTTATACCCGCATAACTATTATTTGCTCGAGTTTTGCCCTTTCTCTTTCCTTTCTTCAGCTTACAAGCAAGGGTCCAAAGTTTAAAATTGAAGTACCATGAATGATGCTATTATTGTGCTCCTTTGTCCTTTTTTCTGCTCGTTTCCCATCATCTCATCATATGCCCCTAGCAATGTCATGTACTGTATAGCAAACTTTACTCTCTTTATTCAATACTTTATTTTCACAATTTTCTCTAGTAAATTTTATTCCGTTTAGTCCGTTTTTAACCATTTTTAAAAACACATTCTTCTTCCTTATGCCTGCATGAGTGCCTCCCACATTGTGCATACTTCCAGCAAGTGAAACAAAAGCACTTAAAGGTATCTGCATATGTATGTACATGAGATCATCTTATTTTAATAACGGGAACGGGCACTTGCGAGTAATAAAGTATGCATGTGGCGTATTTGTTAATACATGGCAGCAGCATTTATTTCCTCATGTACGTATTATTGGATTAAGTTCTTTTCATTCATGATGTATTGCCCAACGAGGATAAAAAGGGGAGAAAAATGCATTACTTTGCATTACACAGAACATTAAAGTTGCACAACATTATCCGTGGGATGACGAAGAGCAGCAGCAAACAGCAGTATGTACACATTTTAGTTTGTTTACGTGCACACAGGAAGCCAAAATCAAGTATTTTGGGATTGTTATTATGTGCTACGTACATACGCAATTCATACTTACAAAGATCTTGCTGTGCACATAACTTTTCAACTATTGCTTTCACTTGACTGATTTTTCCCACTGACAAATTGCTGCAAGTTCGTGTGCTCATCTCAACAGTAAACTAGCTTTCACCCTTTCACAATGAAATCGCGTCAGCAAAGCTATTACAATGCAACTGTCGAGAATTCATTTTTATTATTTTGAATCTCACACCAAACAAATTTACAGACTTTCTTCTATTGTGAATTCATTCATAAAGTTGCATCCCTATCTGAATGTGGCACTTTGGCCGAGAAAGATATTATATTTATTTTTTGTTTACACGTACATTCACATTACTTGATGTCAAGTGCACGCATGCATACAAACCCTCATGCAAACATGAAGCAAACTTCATAACTACAGTAAACAGTTCATTTTCGAAGAAGCTGAGCGCGACAGATAAATAAAATAAAAATTCATACAGAAAATTGAATAGAAGCGTATGGATCACTTCCAAAAGAGAAATGTCATCATCACAGTCTCATCATAATGTTGAAAAGAAGAAAAAGAGAAAACTGCTTTAGTCCTGACAGTGAAAGCATTTCAATTTCACTTCTGTGAAAGAGAGACCCATTTAACTTATTTCATTAAAACGTGTCTGCATCAAAACAAAAGCGAAGAATAATCGAAAACCCCAGAGAAGAAAATGGCAGTTTTAGGAAAATTTGGATCGAGAGAAAAGAGCAAAATTTGTTGCCTGCATTACTTGTCTGCTCACGCCTTGAAACTTGAGTAGGTAAATAATATTATGTATATTGAATATAAGTGCGCAAGACATAAATACATATTCCATCCAGGGTTCTTTCCGTTAAATAAATGTATATTCACAGCAGACACAAGCTCCTTTTATTTTGGTGCACATTTTCACTAATTCAATTTTGAAGAATTGTAATAATGAAATAAAGTAAGTGTATTCTAGCGTTTCAGTATATCAGAAAGGAATGATTGAGTGAGTGCGTAAGCCTTTTATTTTCAACCAACGAGCATCCATCCATCCGTCTATCCATCAGTCTCTCTTTCTCTACCACATCTGCCCTTAATAGTCTCTAGTCTTTTGTTGTTGTGGTGGTTTTATACGTGGGATGGATGATGGTTGATGGTGTTACAATGTTTGCAGATAACAATGCGCACCAGCAAAAGCAATCCAAAGCAACTTTTAGTTTTCACAGCTTAATTATGAAAGTAAAAGTATATTTGGAGCACAGGTACATATGTTTATCATTATTATACTATAGTGTCAGTATGCATCAAAGAACCTATGACCGTCAGCTTTATTCGCTCAAGTTATTCCTCAGTTTGAATGATAAAAGAGAAGAGAGAAGCGGAAAGGCAGAGAAATTGTGTTGGGTTCGTGGAGAGCAGCAAACGAATAAGTGCATGCAGTTCTTCATTTCATAGCTTACTTTTTGCTGGAGCAGCAAAGTTGCTTCTTCCTACAGATTTTTCATTTTGTTTACATTCTATCATTTAGATGGATGTGCTTTATTTAGTCTTTTGCCCTTTCAAACAGATGTCATAGGGGGCCAAAAAGAGTCTGGAGACTGTTTAGTTTTCAGGTATTTTCTCTCTTACATTACGCCGCGCCGTATTTGTATCTCTACAGACGAATAGAATTGTAGGACTCTACTACACGGAACTCATTCTGAGCAGTTTGTATTTAATCTCTACTCATGGTCGCGAGATATCATACATATGAGACTGTGTCTGTATGTGTCCTTTCACTCTCTTTTTATAAAATAAACTTTGTTTGTAATTTACCTCTACTTGCCACAATTATATTATGCAAGTACGTAGCGGTTCTAAATCTATTTAAATTTGGTCCTGTGTAAAACAGTAAAAACATTTCATTGAAGAGTTGTCCAAACCTGGCAGACGGAAATGAATTAATTCTACGCTTCTTTAATTTTTAAATGACTTTTAAATGTTCAACCAAAAATAATTAAAATGTTCTTTGTCCGGCTTATTTTTAATATTCTACCGTGCTAAGACACTACTATTATAATGTAAAAGGACGAAATTAATGGTACTTAAGAAATCATGTGAAGCAAGATCTCTGGTCTCTCGTAATCAAGATTTAATCTGATATGTTACACTTGCGTAAAAATAATACTTATCAAATTGTAGCAAAAGAGCATACGATACGGAAAGGTTTATTGAATATCCAAAGTTTCACAAGTGGAATATAATTGAGTGTGAGGACGTTTCCTCTTAAGAGTGAATGTAGCTGAGTATTTTTGTATGCTAATTGCTTTCACCATTTTCTCCCGTTTTAGACAGAGTATAAACATCTCTACAATTTCAGAAAATTGTGGAAGCAGTCGTGTATTATGGACCAATTGGTGAACTCAAATAGCTAAAAATGAATACTCAGAACCCAACTTTGCTGGTTTTTCTTCGGCTGAGCATCTAATGTATACTTTTTTGTTGTGACTATTACTTCCCAAGAAAAGTCCACCTTCTTCAACGGTATACTTCACTGATGTTTTTCTGGTGTTCATCATAAATTTTGTCCCTGTATTCCATTCCCTGTCAGAATGCAGACACAGTTCTATTCACAATTTTGTTATGGAATATTTATGAGAAATTTACACAAGAAATGTTTGATGAGAGGCATGAGTAAAACAAGACAAGACTGTTTATGTTTATAGAACTCAGACTCAGAATATAATTCCCATTCTTACTTTAGTTTAATAATTATAGAAAGAATGGAATTTCCAGTGGAAGAACTTTTGTTTTATTTGTTTTGTAACATGAGCGATTTTTCCACCAAAATATACTCGCGTATTATATTCATCAGCTAGTAATTGAGGTGTATAAATAAGTAAATAAAAATGATGTGGATCTATTTTAGGTATTTTAAATATATGGCGTATTTATATTGTGTTGTTTCCATTTGATTATGCAGATTGAAACAACATAATTAACATATTTTTACATGTAGTGCTAGCTAATGAGCAAAGCAAAACCTGAATGAAAAGAAAAATCCTTGATCGTTGTTACGTTGGGTCAGGCTTGGGCTAAGGCATTACAATTGCTATTCGACTTTTAAAAAAACGGCGATGAAATGCATTCTTTGAACAATTTCCTCAATTTATTCAAGCTGTTGACACTTTCCCCATTCAGCAAGTCTGTGACCATTTCAAGTTGTTTGGATGGGCCCGTTCAACATGTCATTAAAAAATCAGTTTTTTTAGTAATAACTTTTTAATGTGTTGTGTAGAGTAGTACATAGTACATACATATACGCATAAATTACATGTATGTATAAATTGGGTCAGCCATAGCTGTGGTTAGTAAGTTATGTACTTAATCGGTCTGATAGTTCAAAATACATTTATTGTTTGTATAAAACTTTGGCCACATATTGGACGTTCAGGACTTTAGCATAAAACGGTTCAAAACATAGAGAGAGACAGAACTCCTCTGAGAATATAATAGAAAATAGAGGAGTAAGCAAAACGGTATGGAAAAATATGTACATATTTTATACGACTCAGGTTCCAGAGGAAAAGTCTGAAAAGGAATCTATTAAAAATCTATAGTATGTACAATGTTATTCAATTTACTGATGATCTGACTCATTCCTGGCGTCCGAATTTTTTCTTTGACGCTTTCGGAAAGAGAAAACGTTATTATTATAATGGGAAATGTCCTGGTTCTGACGGCGTGTCTGTATATTTTTAAGTATTTATAAATATAAACAGTTGAACGACTATCTTCTCTGTTTCAAGTTAAGTTTCTCTTCAACTTGAAGATAAAACTGTCATCTCAGCTAAACCATCCAATGGGTCATGGAATTAATGGGAAAACTTTCTCACTTTGTTCCATAAACTCCACTAAATACATAAACGTGTCTAATACGAGAAGTTACATATACTATTTTTTGTTGGAAAAAGTGAAAGTCCACAAAAATGATATAATTCAAGCCTTATAAAAATATTGTGATTCAGCGGGTTACGTTATGCTATTATTTCTCGAGTTGATTATACACTGCATAATAAAAGAAGAATGGAGACTTATTTCCATCATTTATTTCACGTAAACCATATTTAGTTTTATATTTTTCATTACATTTTTGTGTCACACAATCCACGGTACGGATAACCGACCAGCTGCTTTTGACCAGCTGAAAATGTTTACTATGACCGCAGTGCAGAGGTAAATCGTAAATAAGCCTCCGAGTCTATTACTTTATTACAAAGGCCAACGTACGATCAATCGACAATCAGAAAGTACAACATAATTTTTTGTACCGTATTGTTATTACTATTATCAATGAACTGTGGAAATGTTTGTCTGCGGTTGTGGAACTATGTAGTATCTCCGCTGTGGTATCTGGAAGTCATCAACCAATAATAAGAAAACCCAGTCCAATTTCCGATCTCCTATTACCACCGAAAAAGACATCAGCATTAGGGTAGAAAATTTAGGAGAAACTTTTGCTCCCCGTTCCACTCACGAGGCAGAGCAACGGAAGAAACCATAATAAAAGTTACGTAATAAGAGTTTAAGTGTGGAACATAACTTCATGGATATTCATACAGAAGCCGCAAAAATATAAATTTGTATATTACACCACATACGCTAAAATTGATAAAATTTGCTGCAGTCACTTCACTATTTCTTTTCCTTTTCTGCTTTTCCTAAGATGAGAAACTATATAAATAAAACAGGAAATCAAGCTTGATATTAGAAAAGAATCACCAATAGAACTAAAAGTATAGCAAAAAAGTTTCAAAATCTCTAGGTATTTCTATTTCTACTTGCGCTTACGACTATGGAATAATTTACTCGCCAATTCCTGTTTCGACAACCAACTTTCCTTTTCCATTATTGCTAGTTATTCCGGGAGATTTCAAACTACTACCAGATATACATATCTTGAGAAAAAGGTAAAAATTGGAATCTACTTCCCTGAAAGAATATGCAGGGAATTACTGGTGAGGGAAAAAACAGGAAGTGAAAGCGACGAGAGAAAAAGGGAAGTTGGGAAAGAGACCACGAAAAGGTGCGAGATATATGCCTACGGTAAAAAGTGGTAGCCAGCACATTGTGGTTATACCACCGTCGTCGTCATTGTGCTTTGGTGAAACAGCGGGAATACAACCTATCGACATTCTTGTTATATAGATTGACATACAGATATTCATTGCTAGACTTCCGTTTCTTGTTATTACCAAACTGAGACTCCCTAAGCATTTTACTTTACGTGCATTTCACATTAATGTAACACTCAGGAGGGAAAAATTGTCCACGAAAAGTGAAGGGAAAAACTAAAAAGTGTGTAGGTTGATCAGAAACAAGCCTATACGGAATAGGGCACAATTATTGTAGGCAGTACAAATGTACGCAGCATAAAACATAAATAGTGGCTGCAGTACAATACAAATTTGTGCCATTCCTTCAGCCGAGAAAGTAGTTTTCTCTTGGAAATGTATCGAAACAATTTTATTACATCTAATAAGAAGGGCATATCTTGTGTGAGTAAAAATAGCTGTAGTTGAAATGGCGCTGTAGTCAGTGTGCTTGCTTTTCCCCTCGTCTTCAATTTGGTTGACTTCTACCAATATACATATCGTTAGGTTTATGTGAAAGGTGGGTTGATTTCTTCTCTTTTTTCCCTTGCTCGCTCGTTTCCTGCCACACTCCTCTCCACTGAAATAAAAGTTGCTTGCACTTTTATTGCTCTTTTCTTACCAATTCCCGATGTATCCAAAAAGGTTTTTAGTAGTGGCGGAGGTTCAATTGTGGAATGAGACACGGAGAAAGAAGCTTGTAGCTTTTTCATGTTCTCATCAAATCATACGGCATAAAAATCGAGTAAGCCATAACAAATGAAAGCGAATGCACTGCAACAGATATATGATAATATCTTTTACGTGCGTCTCTCACAGTTTTCATTGCTGAACATATGTATCAGAAGAGGGAGTTGTATGTACACGCATAATATTTGTGCGGCATAACACAACTCAGGGAATAAAGAATTACAGGAAACACTGAATGAATCCTTTTTCTCCTCGTTTTGTGTGTGCTAGCTTGGAATATTGCTTATTGGTTTGATCCGGCCAGTTTTATTTTGCCTTGTGTATTCTATGAACGTTTTTATTTGGATGGAAGGATTAGAATGGAATTTGTTGTTGTGAGTCTTCTTGATTTCTTCCCTTTTACTGTCTTCTACCACACTCCATCTTTTCCTCTCTCCCGAAAAACTGCAGAAGAAAGGAAGAAAATCCTTCATTGTTATTCCAGGAGCCGAAAACATACCCGCTCAGACTTCGTTGTTTGGGACGCGTGAGAAATGCGTGTAAATGTCTGTGAAAGATAACGTTACGCTAGAATAGGTAATACACGCAGAATGAAAGTCGTTTATTTTCCGTTAGCCTGCAAGTTGTCATTTGACTTCTTAGAAATAGGCCTTTTCTGAAGTAAGTTTCTCTCTAAATTCCGTCAAGGAATCAATGGAAAGCGATGGGTTTGTTTTAATAAGGGCAGAAACAAAAATAATCATGCCTTTTTGGAGAAACACCGCGAAGAGATTTTCCAATTTATGAAATTTTATGACTTATTCCTTGTTGGGTTTTCATTTCAACTTAGAGAAAGAGCTTTAACCACTTTAACCTGAAATTTTAGAGCTCTACGTAAGCTGACATAACTCCAGACAGTTAAAATAAAATCAGAGGTAGGAGGAGCAGTGAAAACAGGGCGGATTTCTCATTTAAAATTCAATAATCTGCAACATTAGTGTCTGAAGGTTACAGCAAAATGTCTTTGTTAACTTATGTTTAAAAAATCTAATATTTTACTGTCTGGCTGTTACAGAAACTTTTTTAGTTTATTCAACCTGGATCTAAAGTTAATTACTTTTAACGAGCTTCATTCGGTTTTAACCACAATGTAAAATTGGCTACTAAAAATGAGAATTTTATGTTTGTTTGATTTATATTTGATAGTGCTACAAAATTGTGTGTTCTTCCTTGAGTTGATCTCTGAAATTTGATATAAATATGTAATATACGTAAAACAAATTGCGAAAATCTTCCGCCCCTGTAAGTTCTTGTTGTATAATGGCAAACTTGAAAGTCATGGTACATGTAACATTTAGAGTTGACATTTTAACTTCTAATTAATGATTACCAGTGTTTGCATCAGACGTCCGTTACTCTGATTTCTGTATTATTACTCACTTTAGTTGTGAAAAATTTAGTTAACAAATAATCCCTGAAAACAAATTACAACTAGGAGATTAATGTACTCCAGATGAAGTCAACAGTCGATTGGCAAATGCTTGAGTTCTTATCAGTCTCATGATTTAATGTGACTTCCACGTATTCCGCTGAATCATTAACAAATTAGAAAATTGTTTTTTGAATGGTAAAAACAAACATTTTTAGAATTCATTTTGGTTTAGAATGGTTGTAGCACGAACATAGTCGACATATTTAGTTATACAAACCGGCTAAATAGAAGAAAACATTCCTTCTATTTATACGTTACACATAATTCATCGCATTTTAAAATTACCTACTCCAAGAATCACTTATTCCTTTATATTCTCCGATAAGCCAAACTTAAAATAAAAACCGTGTTTCTAATCTTTAATGTGACTGAGACTACGACTGTTCACACTTTAGTACCCAGGATATAACTAACGTGAGAAGCTTCCTGCAGCGTGATCCTAGTCACAAACTCTATGATAAATGAGGCAAGCGACAGAATCTTGAATCCCCGCTTTACTAACCATCTTTATCTAATTCCTTCGCCTTTCCGCATCACTGTCCTTTTGTCTTTTTCTTTTGTGAGCGCGCAAGGAATTAAAACATTCGTTGATTCTGAAGACAGCTTTACTCGAGTAAACGAGTAAATTAATAAGTGACTGAGTGAATACATCTAAGCAAAGGAATGTTAGTACCTTTGCATTTCTACTATGCAACATTACGCTCACAAGCTGAGTGAAGTAATTTCTCATAGAAAAGACGAAGTTTTAAAATCGAGTCTAAAAGCAGAAGTAATCAAGATCCCACGCGTTTTCTTCTTTGTTTCGTCCTGTGAATCTTTTTCCTTGAAAGAATTTGTAGAGAAATGGTTGACTACTGTAGATTTTAGAAATCAAACTGAAAGTGCAAACATTAAAGAGGAGTATCTTAATATCCTTACAGATTCAAAATGGAATTGTATCAAAATAATGGTATGAGTAATGAGAGAGGATAAGGGGAGAATGATGAATAAAATAAACAAAATCACTTTTCTTCCACTGAATGTTTTTCAACATTTTACCCACAGTGATTCATTTCTTCTCAAGCTTTTTTTAAATCATGCCTTTTAGATCACAGTAGGTATCAGACTAAACAGAAGAGAAGCTGTATTAGAATCATAAATAATTTATTCTGGTAAAGACTGAGAAGTGTAAATTCCTGTCTCACATAATGTCCACAATTGTCGTTTTTCTCGTAACCTACCTATTTGCCATATTCAGAATATAAATAAAATCTATCATGGTTTCTTTATTAGTATTGTGGCAAGCAATGAATTTGCTTTTGACATCATTCCAACTTCGGGACAAGATGGTAAAATAATGTTTATTTATTTCATTGGACTCGTTTTATTAAATGCAGCATGATCGAGAAAGCAATCGAAACGAAATGCTGCATTAAAAATGTGCACCTTGGCATGCATGTGTCTGTGTTTACATTCCCATCAAGTTTCGTTGACTGACTCCAAAAGCAAGTGAAATTGCTATTTTACACTTTGTAGATCAAAGAAGCAGACTTGTTCGGGACTGTACCTAAACTTCCAAACGTACACTACTAGTTTTTACACTTGCTTTGTCTAAAACAACAACAGCATATGGAAACAGATCCCCTTCGGCTCCATAAATCATAAAATTTTGCCTTTCCTCCTTTTCTTCTCTCAGTTCCCTTTATTGTTTAATTTAATTCGAAGTATTTTGGATTTACTGCTTTCCCTTTTTATGGAAGCTAGTTGAAAATAGAGTGTTCCGGTACTGCGTTAGAACTCTTTCTGCTTGTGGATTACACTACAAAGTTAGACTTTCACGAAACCCACTTCCACATTATGCTCAAAGAAAATTCATTGTAGCCGTATTTTACTTGTTCTTTAACAGTCATCACAGGGTCATTCCAAACTAAAACTTACGCACGTAATCTAGAAAAGATTTATTCCCAATATATGCCTTGTCTGTAAAACCTTGTAATTCGCTCAATTCGCTGAGCTCACCATGTTCGCTGCAGTAGCTCGACCAACAGGAACTGCGAAAAATAATGAGTCCGCCACAAGTCAAGAGTAATTTTGAACCTATGCCTACTAAGCAGAGCGGAAGACCGGCTTGGAATTTGTATTTGAAAATAAGAAAATCATAAAATATACAACAAATGCACAGTATTATGCAAGAGGAGGTAATTTTCACACTACATCATCTCATCATGATTCTCTTAGTTCTCTTCCAGAACTGGATTATGGATATTTGAGAAATAAACCATAATTTTCCGAGAGTCTGGTTGCTTGTGAAAATTTTGAAAGCAATACCGTTTTTATAGCTGGGGAAAATAAAGATGAGATTTATGCAACGATTGACTTGAAGGAAAAAAGGAGAGGGAGGCACAAATGCCCTGGAGAAATGAACCTCACTTGCTGACTTGACTCAAATCTGCTTTCTCTTTTGCTAGATTCATCACATCCCAATTCGCGTCGTCAGCTGCACTTCTCAGAAATCTTATAATATAAAGCACTAAAAGTGATAGGAGCTTGGAGATGTGAGAGTTAGCTTTTGAATTTTTTCTTCTTCTTGGCTGAAAATGTATAGACAATTTGAATGAATGAAAAACTTTTCCTACAGATTTGTAAAGTCTTTTACGTAAGTAGAGAAGTTTGTTTGAACTCACATAATTCCGTTTTTACTGATCTGACTGTTTGCCCTCGAGGAATCAGAGTAAACAACCAACGATCTTCTTTGACATCTCCAAATTTCTCTACTCATTTTTACTCGACTCTAGCGTGCTCTAATAATCTATGGCATTCCCAATACGCTCTACTGTGTGTCACTCCAGTAAATCGAAAATGAAAGATGTACCACGTGCAAAAAAAAACTAAGAACGCATTTTCTAAAGACATGGAAAATGAAAAGTCCTTAAAATAAATTCATACTAAAATAAAAACTCTGCTCCTTTGTTGTTCAAAATTGTCATAAAAGGTACACGCCGTGACGTATACTCTGCGTGCTCTTTTGCTTTGTTTTAATTAAGATTTACGTAATTGCCAACTGGCTGAAAAGGGTCGTTAATTTCCACTCATTTTATCAAACTAGAAAATTCACAAGTACCTTCTATAGGGAGATTTAATTAAAAATGACTTAGAAAGTCGCCAATTCATATATTATTCATTGCAATTTTAATAAGTTACTCTTGAAACCTAGTTCATTCATTGTAATGCTTCTTTCAGAGATCTTCCCGACACCATAAGTCGAAGCATAATGAAGGAGAAAATTTGCAGCCAACATCTGCGCCAAGCATCAGCGGAATTAATGTGAACGACACATCTTCAGCCAGTACAGTGTCCCCGTCGTTGCAACACAGATCTGAACAATGGCGAATGGAACCATGTGAGTACTTTGAAACAAGATGGGTAACAAAATTGAATTGAGTGTCTTAAAAATCACACTTTTGATGTAGCCTTCCTATCTTATCATGAATAACATTCTTCTCACATCTTTCCTTGTTTACTTTCTTTTTATATTAAAAGCAGTGTCTCGTCGATTTATTTTGAAACGTAATAAAACTGCTTTCCCCGTGTTGTCCTCTGAGAGGAGATTCATTTCTTTTTAAGTTTGCTTCCTTCTAAGGAATTTCTGTTTGTTCTCGTATTTACTTTTTGAAAAGGTGTGACCAAAGGCTATTTACTTTCAATTACAGATGACGTTTGCCAAGGATGGTGGTGCGGCCATGGCCGTGAATGTGAGCGCGGTTCAGACGGACTTCCGACTTGCATTTGTATGCGGGAATGTCCAGACAAGCCACCAGCAACGAATCCAAATCGTGAAGGAAATTCTAATAGAAACGGCTACCTTGAGTATGGAAAGGGGTTCGAAGAGTTCTATGAGCCTTTCCCAGACTCCGAGCTAATCTTCCCACCAGATACTGTCGCAGTCAGATTGAATGACTACAAACCTGTTTGTGGCTCAGATGGGAAGGTAGCATTAATTACAGTATGGAACATGATTTACAGACTGGCCTGCAATAATAAATACTAATAACAGCTGGATTCGTCTTTTCCATCCACAGATTTACCCGAACCACTGTGAACTTTATCGGACAGCATGTATAACAAATCAACCTTATCTTCATGTTGACGACTCGGAAGAAAGTTGTCGTCATGTAGCCGCAGGAAGCGACGGTAGTGATGATGGAAAGGAAATTCATGGCACACCATCACTTGGAATTGGAGGACGTGATAAAGGAAGACGTGGTGGAGGAGGCAGAGGAAATGGAGGAGTTGTGCCTGGTAGAGGAGGCACCGCTGGTCCCGGAACGCATACACAGGATGATCCATTTGGTGACGATCCGTCTTTCCTAGGACCAGGTGGGGATTTCCCGCAATTTCCAAAGGGAGATGGAGGCTTTCCGTCTTTTGGTGAAGACGACGGTCAGTTTGGTCCCGGGGGTGGATTTGGCCACTCGGATCTGCCAGAAAATCCAAGTGGACCAGGTGAAGTGGATAATTTTAGACCACAGAAAGGAAAAAATAACCCAAACGGCAGGCCAGGGGGAAGAACGAGTGATAAAGACAATAACAGTGATAGAAGAGGAAACCACGGGAAATTAAGTGCGAAGAGCACAGGTAGGTAAAAGTTTGAAATATGTGTAAATAAATTCTACACTTTCAGTTTTACAACCGTTTTCCCTTTCATTCTATTTACGTTTAATTTTACACAATATGAAATTCATTTTTAATTTGTGAACTTGTATCTTTTGTTCTGTTATTAAAATAATCAAAAAGCTTAGTCGATGCTTTGTTATTTCTTTTCGTTTATTGTTTTGTTTTATTAAACTGTAGCATCCTCTAGAAAGTTTCGTACTAAAATTAACTTCAAACAATGCTCAATGTTTCATTTCGAAAGGCACGCGTCAAGCCACGTGAGAGGTTTATATTAATATAATATTTGCTTAATATTCATTGCTCTTCAGGGCTCCATTTCTAATGGTTTTTTGTACAAAAAGATTCCCGAGGCTGTACAAAAGCGAAAAGAGAACAATGCCAAGTAGTAAAACGTTGCGGAAGAGTTCGCTTTACCTTTACACACACCATGAAACTGCTTTTCCCTTTTTAGATTAGCAGATTTAACATAATATATTTTCATAGCGGAAATGTTTCTTTACAGGAAATGGAACATTTGATCAACAAAATGTTTCTTTTTCTGAGTTTTTTCCCATTAAATTTTTCGTCTATCTCTGCTCCATAATAATATATGTGCATTACCTACATATATATTTTTACATGGTACACGATCGCCATTATCATCATAATATATGAGCTTCCCAGCATCCAGGAGAGAAGGGACCCACAGGAGTTTCACTAGGGTGGAACATGGTGTAATCTCGTTCTGTGAGCAAGGACATTTGCATAGTTAATGGGAAATCTTTCTTGGCACAGGTTTCATTCTTGCATTTTCGCTTTTTCATGGTTGTGGAGCTTCAGTGACAGTGCAGTGTGGCAGCCAAACTAGTAATACGGTTAAAATCACACTGAAACGTGTCCCAAGAATACAAACGTATTAGCATTTTGTAGGCACCGATCTAGTCATAGTGCGACGTATTACAACACAGTTATGTGCATAAATCTCGACCAAGATTACATTCATGCTCACATCCTGTTTGACACATTCATTTATCAGCTTTCCTCAGGGCATGCATTTTTTGGAAGTAGCTACCTTCCCTATGAACTAACATCTGTGAACAGAAACCAACGGGGACTGCTTTTGTGACGAGCTCAACTCAGTTTCATTTCATTTTTCCTTCTCTCTATCGTGTTTTTGCAATTTTACAAATAAAAATGGGTGAAAATTGAAGTGAAAACTGATATTTCATATTTTGTTATTTATTCTGACATTCTTTGTACGCTTCACTGAAAATTCTATTATGTAATCCGGATACTGCTTTAATAATAGCAAACACTACATATTAAAATGTGCCGGTAAGGCCGTGCAACTACGCAAAAACTAGTTCAAAGAACGCCATCCAATGCGTGCAGTCACTTGGAACTTTTCATAACTTCAGCCGGAGTAACTGTAAAAACCGTAGGATCGATCTCTCGACAAGCGAGACAAATGTATGTACATCTCTATGAGTAGGCATCTTCATGACAATTTCCAAAATCCAGAGATAGGACCTCATGCATTTTTATTAAGAAATTCTCGGAAATCTCCCGGATGTTTTTTCTTGACGTGCAAGCTTTATTCTCGTTTCCTGCCTCCGTAATATAATAGCGAAGCTGTTTAGTGTCTCATCGACACAAAGAACATCTTTTATATATTTCCATCTATCAACAAGGAGCTCACATTGATGCGTTACTTGATTTTTCTCCTGTGAAAAAAAATTTAATTCATGTGACATTTTGTCTATTCTCCAGTCAGAAGGAATCAAACTCGTGCTGGTTGAATTGAACAAATCATCAGTAAACCGGTTTGTGATAAAGAAAATAAGGAAGTGTTTAAGCGGAGAACTCTTCCTTTTTATTCTAGGCTAAGAAGCATTCGTAAGATGAAATCCTGCATGATGCTTTCTTTATCGTTCCCAGTACAAATGATTCCAAAGAGAAAAATTCATACTTTATTCGTTGACACGTACAGTGGAACACCAGGAACGTGTTTTATTACGCTCCTTGAAAAAAGTGCAAAGAGGATAAAAAGAGAAAATGAAGGATCCACGAATAGGGCATAACGAGCAGTGTGTGATTGAAAATACGGAAATAAGGATATCTGACACTTATTATTCTTCTTTATCGCCCTTCAAAAGTTTTCACTTCTTGTCTCCAATGCCAGGCATCTGGAAGATCTAGCCTAGATAACACGAATGAAGTTTTGAAGAAGGGAAAATTATCATGACTATAAAGTAGCTTTATTTTCTCAATCCACTTCTGACAAAAAGACAGTGAAGTGAAGCGTGGTACCAGTATGGAGATATTACATACAAAAAAGTATCATTATCGCAGCATCGTTTGGTTACATCGGAAAAGAAATGGAAATGTGCACCTACGAAAGGTACTAAAACAAAACGCGTTTTAACAAGAATTCAGTGCGAATAAAAATTCTTGGGAATTGTTGTTGTGCATAATAATATGTAGTTCATAATATTAGATAGTCAAATGTCTTACAAAGCACATTGTGCACTGTACTTGTGGATAAAAATGCACATAAAGCTTACTAGACTACTCAAGAAATTGTTCCATGCTTTCTTTTAAATTAAAAAGCATCTGTGGGGAGTTTAATACAAGACGGAATAAGAGTGAGACGGTGGGTGTGGCGTGACAGTCGGCTACCATAATGACTGAAGTCAAAATTCACAAGAAAAATGACGGCTCATGTAGTCTGAAAATTTTTAGCTCATTTCATCTGACAGCTTAACAGTGTTCACTTTTTTGACTCGACTCGACCTGGCATCTCGCTTACCACCAGCTTGTACTTACGTAACCATTTCATTTTCTGTATGATTTTTCTACTTTCTTATTACAGTGAATGATGAGGTTGCACTGTTCTTTTCTCCCTCCCCTGCAAATAAACCTAATGGGAGATTGCATGATGCGTTTCATGATTTTACTTTTGTAGACAATGCACGATCATGTATTCATATTAACTTTAACTTACTACAAACTACAAACTGTCGGTTCTACTGAGGTAGAAATCGGCTTGTCTAGGAAATTCTTTTTGACATATTAGTTGAAGAATAAGAGAAAAAGGAGAGTGCATGGATTCATGACACGTCACGTAATAGAAATGAACTTGCATGCATAAAGAAAATATCTACAATATATAATAAATGCAAAGTGCAGTTGTCGTTCTTTCTACATTATAGCTTGTAAGATTGATGCGAGAATTGAAATAAAAAGAGGGTAGGAAAGAAACGAAATAACCCCAATGGTATCATTTTGTTCAGTTTGTGTGGTATCATTGTTAGCTACCGTGGCAAGAGTCACTCAACCAGACTCGGTGGTAATATTTGTTGCTTCGCCAGTGCGATAATATGCGTATAGTTTTCGAAACAAAGTCAATATACATAAAACAATAAAAGACTCGTACATTAGGGAGATTAATAATGGAAGCTTAGTTTATCAATACACCAAGTCTTCTGTTCCACACGTTCAATTCAAGAAATTATAAAGGTTGTAATAGTCTTAGAGTGTTCCAAAGTTTCAAATAGGCATGGTACGTTTCATATCTACATCTAAACATAACTTTGTATTAAATTGCTTATTTATGTTCATCGCATAAATTGTTTTGTGTATTGTAGATAATTAAACTTTTCAGCCACATGATGCGTATACAAAACAATCAAAAATCAAATTTTGGATATGGCATATTGAATCTTTACAAAATAAATGATGTAGATTCATAAGAAAAGATATTTTTCTCAATGATAGATCCGTGATATTTCTGTCAATTTTTCATTTTCGCCTCAAAGACATTGAATGATTTTATGCTCTCTTCTACGTGAGCTGGCACATTGAATGAATGAATGTTTTATTTTGATTTTAAAGAAGTAAAGAAGAGGAGAGAGAGAAATTTCCCTGTCTAAGAATTTTATTTGTACCTCGACACAGACCGAACTGTGCTACTGCACAACAGAGGAACGAATGAGAAAATAAGAGAATAAAAGAAAGACCTCGTTAATTTTACATCCATTCTTTTATTTGGACCGTACACATGAGAATGTTTCAGAGGAAAAAATAGAAGAAAACGTGCAAAAGAAATGACTTTGCCTTTCATAATGTACATTTCATTTAAAGAATGCGCCACGCTAGTAAAAGGGGAGACTGAACACCTAGTTCCGTCTCCTTTTCATTCTTGCCTTAATTTAGGACGTGTAAGGATGCCAGAGACGTTTAGCTAAGTGCTTTCAAAAAATGAACGAATGGGATTTTTTTGTGTGTAGAAGACAAGCGAAAAATAAAAATGGCCCTTGCGCTTTCACTCTCCAGTCCATGCCTGTAAACATGTAGATCATAAAACGTTATTAGACCAAAGACATGGACTTTACCACTCAAGGTAAGGAGCAGAATTCGGGTTTTCATCGTTTTTTCTTTTCTTACTGAGTTAGAAGTCAATCTAGGAAAGTGTACTAGAACGAAAAGCAAGGTAAATTTGGTCAATGATAAAATAGAGTAAAAAGCTACGTCATTTATCTCAAGCCTCTAGTGGTTGAAGAGATGATCAGGTATAACATTGAAATGACCCCTTTTAAATAAAAACCAGGTGATTTATGTTGCACAAGGTGAATAAAATCATCAATTGTAAAGTTCACTGTGTATTACCATTACCTCATAAAATCCACGCGAGATGCCTATTTTTTAACAATGAAAACGTCAAAACTACCAACTGTGTAAGTTCTATCTGGTTCAGTGGGTTGCACTTTCACATAATTAGTTAAAGATCTGAACTGTGAACTGCACCTTATGGATAAATCACAGCGGAGGATAGAAATCACTTTTAGTTTCTCACCTTTATTGCTTCTAGAATCAGCGTGGAAGTAAAGGAAAAGGAAATTCAGAAAGCTACATTACATATTCATTCTAGTCACTTCTAAAAATAAATGAAACGCAGTCCGACTCAATTAATATTAATTTCATTTCGCTGTACTAGTAAATCGCAAAATTTATTTGATTTACTTAAAAGCATGATTATTTTCCTCGTATTCTGTTTGTAGTACTGCCTAATGGTGTTGGTCTTAAAAATCTTATTTCTACGTTGAGAACATATGAGTTATTTTATTGCATTTGGTATATATCGGCATCACACGCTGTAAATAATCTCATCTACACGGGAGTGTCTATATCTCTTTGTTATCACAGAAACTTATTAGCGTTAATAACAATTGTAAAATTGTTAATGTAGTAGGGAGTAGAGACAATAACATTGATTGTATTTTATCATTAACACGTACAAAAATAGTGCGCAAAATAGCGATGAGATCCTTCGATCGCAATAAAATTTACGAACAGCACTCAAACTTTTTATATCTGCATTTAATGCATTTTTTCGTCCTTTTCCTTTTTGCCCGCGACTGAAATATGTTAGGATTAAGAGGAGCCACTGTGTAAAGAAAGAGGGAAAATTACGGGGAAAATACATGAGAACACAAGGATTTTTATTTTTATAGCATTGACTGTCTATAACGTTGCCATCACCTTTTGCATCAAATAAATAGTCGCAGATAAAACGAGGCAAGAAAAACCTCAGAGGAAACTTTTTTTGGTCCGACCGATATTTCTTTGACTTCTTTCCTTTCGTAATACTTAAAGACGCATCCATCTGATTCTCTTCCCATAAAGAAGTGCCTTATCATCACTTTCACTTATCAGTTCTTACTGCTTATGTATCTAAATACTTCTTACTTTTTACTAACCTATCTATACGTTTTATCGATGAGAAAACGAACCCGAACTTTACTGTAACCAGAAATATAAACCTAAACCTTTCAAAACGATAATACCATTGCCGTTGTTGACGGCATTCCTGGCGAAGCAAAAAGAGAGCAAGCAGTGGTCATTGCGACCGAATTCCATCGAACACACATTTTCAGTTTTCACGATAACATTATAGCCAGAAGCAAAGTCGAACAAACGACTGTTGAGCTGCAGCAGGAAAAGGAAAAGTTTATCGTTCTGTTACAATACACTGGTGAAAAGAGAGCAGAGCCACATCACGCTATCTTTATAAACGGAATAGGCAGCAAGATTTTACTCTCGTGATCCTTAAACCTACATCCTTCCAGTTTTATCTCCTTGTCTTCGCTTTTCTGAATGATTATGATGCAGCAGCTAGCCTATATTTATTTATTTTTTATACATTGCTAGTAAATCGACTAAGCTATAAATTATAATGCTTGTTCTATCTGGCCTATGGAATTACATCTCCAGGTCAGATTTGCTGTTAGAGTAGAGAGAAAGTGATGGAAAAATACAAAATCGTACAACATAACTCCGATCAGTGTTTCTGCACAACGATATCGCTTCAGGCCTGAATAGCGTCTTCATAGGTCATATTTGAAAAAAATGTGGCCGGAAACTGTCATGTGTGTATTCTGTCAGTGGTACTTTTTCACGGTCCTTCCTCCTTTTCTTTCACTATGTTTTAAAAGATCCTTTTCCTTACTAAACTGTTCCCGTTTTCAGCTTGACTTGATGATGATACTTTTTCTTTTGCACTTGGGAAAAATAATGTCTTTTCCTTTTACCCGTTCTAAAAAAACTCCGCGCAATTGGACGAAGTACGAATGAAACGTAGGAAAAAAAGAAATGTGTGCATCCAAGCGGCATTTCTCGTCGCTTTTTTCGTTTCGTTCAATTCTGTTACAAGCAATTGCCTAGCTCAGAGCATCAGTGAAAGTAGTCGTGTTATATATGGGATAATGCGCATGTAATGAAGCCAATCTTTCAAAAGCAGAATTTTCACTATCTTTTCGAGCATTAAAGAAGATAACTGTTATTATTACTATTACTGCTGCTAAGTAGTGTTTTAAGCATGATGGAAGTATAAAAATATCTAGAACTGGAGAACAGCTATCAGCAGACCGTGCCTTGAGATGACACAGGAAAAGCCGTCATAATATTATTCCGTTCCACTAGTTCGATGGTTTCAAACCTTCCAGTGTGGACACACGCAGTGTGCAAGGGCACAACTTCCTTTCAACGACGCAAAGTATGTCTTTGTTCCTACTCGGGGTACAAGGGAAGCCAGGGTACGGTTGATTTCAGATGACTCAAAACGCATAAAACATCATCAATGGAAAACATTACCCTTGCTTGTGTGGAAACGGCAATAGGACGAAGCACAGGGCTATAAGTGGCGATCAGTTGAATGGTCATGTCGCTTCTTGTTCCATTACTTCTTATAAGATAAAAAGGAGTTCATGTAAAATATAAAAGTGGAGAAAACTCTTACAGAGTGTCTTTTTTTACCAGATTGAGTTGAAAGGATTAAGGATGCCTATCATGAGACATTAAATGGATGTCTTTTTTGTTTAAAGACGTTACTGCTTTACTACTCGCACTTTATGACACTGCACTATGATAATAATATATGACTGTACAATTCTTAAAACACAGTGTCGACCATTCAACATGATATAACTATTATTAACTTTCTCTTTTATTATTATTGTTCTGTAGGATTTGGAAGTTCGGCTCATGCAGCAGCAGCTGCTGCAGTGCCCCGAAAATGGGTCTTCCCTGATTCATCGGCCACTTTGAAAAGCCATTTCAATAATCTCGAGGATGTCGAAGACGAAGAGGACGAAGAGGAGGACGATGAGGATCTTGACGAGGAGGATGATGATGAAGATATTGACATTTACAGTAGTGAATTAGATGGATACGGCTTTTTGGACGAGAGTAAGTTATCTCTCCTTGAGGATTCAGACACAGCAGAGACGAGCAAAGGGGCTTCAACATCATTAGGTTCCCGCTTCACAGGAAGTAATAAGCAGAGAATTGGAGGGGGCCGTAGACCCAATGGAATACAAACAAATACCCTGAGAGAAACCGGAAATGATGTATACAGCAATAACAACAACAACCTTGGTAGCAACAGTAAACTGAATGTCGACGAAGACGATGCGGAGTACGAACCAGAAAAGAAATTGAAAGAGAAAACAAAAAAGACAAAGAAGGGGAAGATGGTGCGGAAGGATACAGAGGCAAGTGTTGGCCATAGGGAAGAAGATAGCAGGGGTATAGATGAAGTCGCTAACGGTCCCCCAGTTGCTTCGACCCGTAATAACCTGGCCCGTGACCAGAAAAAGTCAGGCAGCCATTGGCACAAAGATGACTCTAGTTGGAAAATGGATTTTAAGAAAAGTGCATTTAAAAGTGGAAGTAAAAGCAACTCCCCGTCATATTTCACTCCGTTGTTCTCTCAGAGCGATCACAAAAATTCCGGATTGCAGCGAGGTTCAGGAGGGGCGGGAGGAGACTCGGAAATGGTGCCTGGCTCAAGTGGCATCATCATCACGACCGACAAGATTCTAAAATCCGATGGAAAAACTTTTCTCTCAAATGCAAGGCGAGGGTCGTCGTTATGCTCGCGAGAGGAATATGAAATATTAAAAGTACGTGAGTTGATTGACAATACTTTACATTCTTCAGTATATTCTACGGTCTCTTAAGAATAGGGCGGAGTGCACCACCGAGCATACCCATGAATAAATACAATCTTTGGAAGCATGCTGAAAAGAGCTACAAAATATTACCTCGATAGTTGGTAGTGGGGGTAAAGTTTAAAATTTGCAGAAAAATGAGAAAAATGATACCAATTGCATTAAGTATGAAGTAGCTCACTTTCCATTCTCTTACCGATTTTTACCAAATTAATTATCCAGTAAGGGAGTGATCTGCATTGTTACAACGGATTTTAATTTTACATTTTTAAACGTAATTTTACGTATTTTTTACGTACATATTACGCAATACGTAGGTCATTTCAGAATATATGGTGGAGATTAGAAAGCCTAAACTTCACAATTTCAAACATGACTTTCTCGAATCCAAAAGAACTCAGGAAGATCAAATTTCATTTTACTGACAATTTCTCAGATTGATTAGCCTTCACTGGAAAACACCTTGACATCCCATTTTATGGTACATTGGTACAACAATGTTTTGTTAAATGTTAAATCGTTTGTAATTCCGAATCATGTACAAGGTTGGAGTTGAGTCGTATATATTTATGTTTCGCATGTTATATATGTTAATGTGCATTTAGTGAACTTAAAGGTTTTTCTAAGTAAATGTGATGCTGTGATGTGGTAAAGAAGCTTCTTTTTTGTGCTTGGAGTTGGAATGTGACCTTGAGCCTGTTGCAATTGACGTGAAAAATAATTATTGTTTCATGTTTACCAAGTATTTTGGTAGCAGTACACCCTCATAAGAATCTGAAAATCATAAATTTAAAATGTTTAATCCTCTTTTCCAAATGCTGTGTCGTCCATAAATGTAGTATGTATGCAGTTGTCATTTGTCAGAGCTACGGCGAATCAAACTTTCACCAAATACTTTTAAATGACCTACCTACATATTCTTATGGGCATAACTTTTCGCCGCTACTTGTGTGTTGAACAAGAATATAAAAAGGCTTTACATTCAAAATTTGACATAAAGATCAGAGACATCGACATTAAGAGTTAAATAGGAGTATACAGTAAGTATACTACTTATTTATAAATGTATTTGGCAGCAAATCCCAAAGGTTTACGAAAGGTTCGTTTTTCCTATTCACAGCCATTTTCACAGTGTGAACAGTTGGTTTCTTTATATAAATATGAGATGTGACTGATGTGAGTCAATTGGCCAATATGTACCTTTTGAAAACTTCAGTCAAGTAAAGAAAGTGTGTATCTAAAATTATGGCGAAGAATACAAGAAAAACATGTTTACAACCAGGATAGCCACGCTCTACTGTACTTTATGGTTTTTATTTGTGAGGATAAGAAATCTTAAATTCAACAACTTGTGTGCCTTTTTGCGAAGAAATAAGGAAGTCTTGTCGGGTAATTTCTTCTATAACCTAACAAACAACATGTGTCTCCCATTTTTGAAACGGAAAGAGAATTCCTAAACACTTCTTTCTCAAATAAAAAGAGAATAGGATAGTTCTTCGAGGAAGCAGAAAAGAAGATCCAACACACAAAAATGAAGAGAGAGAGAGAGAGACTATTGCTTAATAATAATAAGGCAAAAGTGTTTGAGTTGGGCGAAAGATAGATACGGAATACGTGTGTAGTTTTTTTTTGTACAAACAATTTTCTCTAGGTTACTTGAACACAACCATTCAATAGTATAAGAGAAGAGAAAAGAAACGAGGGGCAGAAAGTTATTAGAACCTGCTGCTGCACTTGATGACGACCTCATTCCACGCCAGCTTGACTTTGCTGACTTTCGTTTTTGCAAAGAATCCTTTTTCACTTTTGCTCATCTCCCTAGCGCAAAGTGGTCAGGTCAGTTTTCTGAGGAAGTGGGTCTCGTGGAAAACTGAACTGGGACAGGAGGCATGTCGATGTGTATACAGAAAATCAACCAATGAAAGAATGTCTATATTTTTTCGTGTAGTTTAGTGGTGGTTGGTTTGTCTGATTGACATGAAGGCATCTATTGTTATAAATATTACAGATATATGTACTTTTCCCACTTCAGTTTCTTGTGAAACTGAAAACACAATGCATCCAGCTGTCATTCAGGGAATTCTCAGCTATCCGCACTATTGCACAATCCAAACTCTGTTACCCAAGTTGTTTGTCCTGTATACTAACTGCTTTGTTGACGTGCTTGTCATGAGTGGAGAAAGTCAATTTTATCTGTTTTCCCTCCCTCTGCGTTGCCATTTTCATTGTATTCAAAAGCTAGAGACAATCATTTTCCTTCGGTGCAAGGACTACAATCCCAAAAGATTCAGATTGTCCCAATTTTTACAGTACGAATAAACTCGAAACTCAACTTTGTTTTTAGACTTGCTTTTATTTTATTCATTATTGTTTGAAAATGTTTTGTTTTGTTGTCTTTTTGCGAAACAGAGAACAAACATTTTTGCCAAAATTAAACTAGAAAAGTATACTGGTGTACAATGTACATACAATATTATTATTATTACGGCAGTTTCGTCTATCAAAAGCAAAGTTAAAACTTGATAAGTGAAACTGGACAATTACGAGAATTTTTAAGGAAAAGGGAATTTGAAGGGGTTACGTGATTTGATAATTTTATTAAGCCTAAAAAACGTAGACGTTCTTCGTGGGACTGGGACCCTGTCGTACGTTGCGTTTCAGCTCAAATTAATTTTATCAAATACAGATGGAAATTGTAGAAGGAAAAGAAAAGGAAATTACAGTAATTTCAAAATAAATTGCAATTTAAAAATTCAAACAATGTTCCAGAGAACAGCAAAAATATTTATTTAACTTTTGTTTCAGCCTAATAAAAATTATAAAATTACGTAACCCCATTAAATTCCCTCCTTAAAAAATTAAAACTTTTATAAATGTCACGCTGTTATACATGCAATTGTGAGTACAATACTTTTACAGATAAAACGTACTGCTTTTACGAACGCGATTGTATTCCGTTCTTATTCATGCTGGCAAGTAAAGCGGAGCGGGCATGCTTGAAGAGAAGGTATAAAAAAGTATATCGAGAGACGATGCAAGTGAGGAGAGCTTACCTACAAAAGTACAATAATGGAGTATCTTTTTAGACTTAAGTCGACACCCTGGTTTAGTCCTGTTCTTCTTTTCAATTCTTCCGCTCTGGACTCGAGGGAAATCGTGTCAGGAAATTCAGGAAAAGTTTTTTCATGGATGACTAGGCTCTGGGAAGTCGACAGTCCAATTTCATCCATAAATCTTCATCCGTCTTACTCTTTCGTCCTTTTCATGTAGATCCACAGGAGAAAAAGGAGTGGTTGAGTGCGGCATGCAATATGCATGCGTGGCTTCAGCTGCACAGCATCATCTTGTTCTTGCGTTATCACGCCGACTGAGGAAAAGACAATCTTTCCTTCTTTTCCACTCCATTCTGATTCGTTTAGACTGAAAACTTGAAACTTTTTCTCGGCGAGCTTTCTTTATTTTGAAATAATAAAACGTTATAAAGAAGACTTGGACGGACAGAGCAGTGTAGTGTGGCTGGTTACAAAACGACTACCTGGAAACTTTCTTTCTTGAATGACACGTGAAGTCGAAACTCATTCAGTTTATCTCAGAGTCTGAAAGATTCCCCATTATGTCATTCATGTCTTATGCGTGACCATAATTACAGAGAAATTCGCAGATCCTTTATAGCATATAACCCAAATAAAATCCATTTCTCGTATAAACAACCAACATTAGAAAAAGAACTTGAGGAGAAAACTTTGTTTACTTATAGTCTGTCACCCTATGCTATCCTCTGTAATTTAATGAATCCGTTTAAAATATTTTCGCGAACGGTAGATTTGAGTTTGGCCCGACATTCTTGACTTAAATTTTACAAATTTCGATTGCAATGGGTTTAAAAATTTACAGTTACAGTAATAAAAAATCAACCTTTAGGTTAGACTACAAAGTACCCGGAAACAAATAACTTGATGTGAAATACTTTTACTTTTTCTAAACTAGATTGAATTAAATTGCACTAAAAACTAAATTTTATCATATGAAATGAATTTCTAAAAAATTGTTAGTAATTACTAGCTGTGAACAACAGTGCCTAGTATGCGTGTCTTAAAACTTAAAAACCACATTTAATCTTGAACAGTGAAAGAAAATAAAAAATAATAATGACCTAGTTTCAACAAAATGTATATAAATTGCATCTCTGTTTGGAATTCAGATTTGCAATATTTTAAATATTATGTAATTTGCTGAAATATTTTGACTACTTCTGTACACAAAGAGCATTGGCTGATACGTCATTTTTTTACCTCATTTCTCTATGTCGCCGCACTTTCTTATTATGCAGCTGAATTTAAATTCTCATCAAAATTTGATTCTCTGACATCTTTTGACTTGAGCAGGAGTGGAGCACATAGAAATTGAATGTGGGTTGCATGCAAAATTGATGCGTTGTGTTGCTACTTGGTAGGCATTGGAAAAGCGAAAGCACTCTATTTTCCGAATCATTCATGAATGAAAAGTGGGTTTAACAGATTCATAAAATTTATTCTCTCTTGCTGCTTTCTACCCTTGTGTAGAATGCTTTGCTGCTTTACAATCATCAACATCTGATTGGAGACAGCCGGTTCAAGAAGAGAAAGAAGCAGAATGATGGTAGTAATAAGAAACATGGGAGAAGCAGGGGTCGAGGCAGCCGGATTGGAGAAAAAAATGACAATGATGACGATGATGAAGATGAGGACGACAACGACTCGGAGGTGGAGGCCAATGTTGATGACAACGACGTGGATGATGACAGCAATGAGGACGAAGAGTATGATGTGAAAACGCAGGAGAAAAATGAGGCTGCTGGGCGGCAGTACGAAGATGAATCCACATTTGAGAAAGAATACTTGCTCAGTCTGATGTTTGCACATTTTGACCAGAATAATAATGGGAAACTGGATTATGCGGAACTTCAGAAGGTAAAAAGAACTTTTGTTTTTTATCTTGTTTTTCCTCTCTAGACCATGATTTTCTAGAGCTATGTATGTATTCTCTCGTGCCTGTGATGGCGTGTGGTGGTGACATCAGTTCCACTTGTACACTACTTGCCACAAGATTATCCCACAATCATCTTAGGTCACATAAGGGAGCCTGCCTTCAAACTAAACGACCACAATTTCTTTCTTTCCTCCCTTCCCATTTTTCTCTCTCTCTCATGCGTACTGTACGACTCTATCATCATCTTTACATCTTTATATTCATTTTTGTTGAAGGTTGGAATGGAGCAGAAAATCGAGCGTCCCGCTACAATCCACTGTCACCTTGTGGACTTTCTCCGCTTTGATGACATGGATCACGACAGTCTCATAAGCCCAAATGAATTCTATGCAGCGTTCACCAAACTCTACAGTGAGTACATTTTCACGCATAACAATATCCCCCGTGCTTTTTTATATAATGCACGTTACATCATCAGCAATGAAAAATCCCACTCGGTACCCGTTGGATTGTCACTGTAGACCTTTTTGCAATTTTATTTTTTTCTCGAAAACTGTGACCATTTATTGAAATGAGGAAAAGAGGGAGTCATTGTACCGTGTCTACTGCAGAATTTTATTCAAACGGCACAAGTCTGTAAACGCCTGCTTGCCTGTTCTCAGTTTTGCAGGTGTCTCGAAGTTTTGTTTCGGTCACAGTCACAGCCCTGTCAACTGTTAGTGGTGGCAGTACACGACTTCACACTTTGTGTCCCACATGCCAAAGTCAAAAATTTAATCTAGAGTGAAACATTTATCATCAATATAATATTCTTCCGTCGCTGTTCAACTTTTTTAATACTATATAACAAAGAAAATAAAAGAAACTTTCTTCGCTTCTTGTAGTCCTTCTATGCTTGCACTTTTTACAAAGACATGTATTTCAACTTTTTTAGGTATGTCAATTCTGGGAGTTGGGAAACCTCGAGCTCCTATCCACCTAACAGCTCGGGTTGGTGAAGTTTTGGAAATTAAGTGTAGCGTTGGGGCAGGTTCCGTTTCGACTGTGGCAGGTCAGACAAGAAAATACCGGACGATCTCCTCTAGTGTGAATTCGGGTGGATACGAAGAGCTCCCTACTACAAATGGCGATGATGCCAACAACGATAACACTGAGGATTACGACAACAATCAACCCGGAAATGAAAGAGAGCATGATGATGAAGTAGATTACAGTAATGCTGGTTTCCCAGATGATGATGGCACCAGCAACAACAATAATGATGACAGAAGAAATTCTCAGAAAGCCTCCTTTTCTTCCTCCTCACCGTCAAATTCCCCCGTATTGCCTGCCACACAATGGTTTCGATATGGTGTTGATGTGTCAAAGTTGATCAACTTGGGTGAACAATTTCAAATTCACAAAGATGGCACGCTACGCATCAATCGAGTGGAATTAATCCATTCTGGGAATTACTCGTGTCATGATGACAGTGGGAATGAGAAAGTTATTCAACCGTACGTTCTCGCTGTTCAAAGTAAGTCTTTCGTTTCTCGACGTCTGATAATTTTCGGTATTCTCCACCCTACACAGCTTCATTTATTTTCTGGTTTTAATAATATTTATAATGGCTCTATAACGCGTAGTTTGCCCAGTTTTTCATCGCGCTCCACTGTCATTATCTCAAGCGTTAAAATTCGTCGATGTTTTTTATAGTTTCTACATCGTCCAACTCGTTCACCTTTTGTAGAGTTTGGTCCTGTCCAAAATAGATACTCGTTTATTTACAGAATGAAATTTTATGGCATATCGTCTAGCCCATTACCATTTTACCAACCACTACATTTTGATGGATGGTAAGTTAGTGATTAAATGGCGGTGGTGATAATGGTAATGGGAGCGATAATGATACCGAGAAATGCGCTCATAGTTTGCCATCACTTTTATAACCTAACAAATGTGCTTCACTTCGCTATTTTCATTCTTTTTGTTTATGCTCCTTAATTTGCCCATTGATCTTGTAATCACCAGCCCGCATTAAAAAGGGAAGCTAGAAACCCTTATTGCTTGTGTACAAGAAAGAGAGTGAGGGGATCATTATTCTCCCTAAATTTTTATGATTCATTTTAACGGTCTTATAAAACTCCCTGATTGTTAATAATTATGAGTATTATGCGAGAGGGACGAAAAACCAGTGGTGTAGGAACAAAAAGAAGAGCTGAGAAAGGAGCTCCTTTTTACTTCATTGCATTTCCGTTCCCTTTTATGATTGCACAAGCTTCACTTGTATCAAATCAAATGTGCTCGCTCGTTTTCTTTTACTTTCGCAAAACTTTCTCCGCGGGGTATATATAATGGTGTGAGTAAACGAGTTGTGTGTGTATGTCGAGTTGTAGTAGTGTTAATATAGGTGTAGAAATGGTAAGGAAACGAGACAGGAGCTGCATGCAGCTAAAGGGAAAATCACTGAAGGGAAAACATATTTTGTTAGTAAAGTTGTTCAATTATGAGCTGACAGAAGGATGATTACAGGATAAATCTTGTACATCAACCCTTGTTCGAGTTCACTTCAGTTTCCGTTTTTTGTTCATGTTGATGTTGATGTTGATGCGTTGGTCGTTAATAAGATGTAACTTTACGTTGAAAAGAGATGTGGAATGGGTGTGCATCAGAGGAAGGAATTTGCAATTTGCTTCACTTCGGTGGGGCGGATATGATGGTTGGAGCAAGATCCGAAAATGAATGAAATGGGCAGAAACTTCTCCAGATGATTCTTGCATGGTTGAATGGTTGGTGGAGCAGATAATGTGAGCCATGTGTACTTGTTTGGGCAGGAAAAGTCTGGAAAGAAAAGGATAATGATTATTTTTGAGTATAGCCTTTCTATACCATTACCAGTAAATAAATGTACCTCTTACAATTACTTTTCTTTTTTGTGTGCTTTACTTATTGCAACAATGAGCAGTGCCTCCAGATGTAAAAGTGCGGCCACACATAAAATGGGAACGGCCTGGACAAGATGTATCGATGGAATGTCGAGCCCAAGGCGAGCCCCTGCCTGCTGTCCGTTGGCTGAAAAATGACAATCCAGTGATTCCGTCAAAGAATAAGTACACAATAACGGGAGATGGGATTACTCTGAAAGTGAAGGATATAAATTTCTCTGATACTGGAGCTTACATGTGTCAAACCCTGTCAGAAGCTGGGAAAAGAATTGACATTTCTTCGTTGGTTGTCATCGATGAGCAGGCATTACCTCCGGGTAAGCATTAAGAAATTGAACTTGTGATCCTCTTCATGCGAAATGAAGATATGGATGAGGTGCTTAGGTATTTATACAATAATAGATTTTACTCATTCCTGATAGGAAAACGAAATAACTTCAAGAAATACAAAATGTTTCAAGGAATAAATGATATTATGTACCTCTCGATATCTGAAGCTCTTTCCTTTTACCTATACCATAGCTGTTGGCCTGCGGTTGAATTGTGTATCATATCCCACAGTTTAATGAAAATGGATTTGATCTTTGAATTTACTGATTCCTGATTCCGACGGACATTCATAATAATATTGCATCTACGATTTGTGATTTATACCTATTGTGAACCACATGTAGGATATTAACCAATTTTATCTGTATTTTATTCACAGTTCAATACAACGAATCCCAGTTTTTTGTGTTTCATGAACGAGGCATTTCTACTTATGATCCTGAAAATTGTCGTCTCCAACATCAAATCCTGGCGAGTGATATCATTCCAGGAACGCAGGTAATTGTCATAATAATGTGTAGACACTGCATCCACCTGGAGCGAGTTTTCTCAAGGGAATGCAGTTTTATTTCTCTAGCATGTCTACAATTTCCTTGCTTAAGAAGTCATTCTGACATTTCTTGTGCAAATTGAGAAATCAAAATGGAAAAAGCGTGGAGATGCCTACTTTCAAAAAGATTCTATTTTCATGAATATTTAATATGCAATTGTGAAAATAGGAAAGTAGGACAAAAAAGCAAGGAAAATGCAGTGTGTTGAATGTGGAACTTTTTTAGAAATAAAAAGCGGCACACAATGTTAATATTATAGAAAGGGAATGTGAAGCCATAAATATTCCAGAGGAGAAGCCGTCACACACTTTTGATAGCAGGCATTATGATTATATTCATGCTTTCAGAGAGATTACATCTGCGGCTCTTCAATCCCCTCTTCGTGTGAATGGGGCCGTGCAATCCGAGTTTCTTCCGTTTACGTGTTTGCATCGCAGCCCAAACTGAATCGAGTGTTGATAATCTCCATATCTCAAATGGTCGTCGTTGATGTTGTCTCGACGGACAGGTTTCCAGTGGAGCTTCATTACGTTCCAAGAGTGGATCAAGTTTGGATTGAATGCTGGAAGGAAGAGGAGCCATACACCACGAAAACACTTCAGGTCATCCGAGGAGCAAAGGAGAAAAAGAAGCACCGTGCCGTGCGGCCCAAGCCGTTAGTGTCTCTCGAGGCTGACCTCGTTCAAAACGTATTTTTACCACCGGCCGACTCTCCATTCATCTCGTTTCCCCCTACATCACCATCCTCTTCAACTTCCTTTTGGCATGCCTACATTTCTCATAAAAATACAAGAGGACTGTACAAGATGGATTTGAGAACACTTCGGTGAGAACGACAGTAAAAAGGTGCAGCGTTGATGAGGAATGTTATGGTTATGCTATAATATTTATGTACTTTATATCTAGGTACACCAAGTCCATAGATCTTACATCGTACAACTGTTTACCTGAGCAAGTCCATTTCACTGCCTTATGTAAGTTTGTACAGCATTACTTTCTCTCTTCTTGTAGGTTCGCCTTTTTAAAGTTTTTCTATACTTATCTGAGTTTATTCTCAGTAAATTCTATGTGACATCTCCATGATCAATTGCAGATGATGACATAGTTTTCTCTCTCAAAATAATACATTACAAAGAGTCGTATTCTCTTCTCTGAATGCAGATCGTTTTTCAATACTGTGACTGCTGTTCTGATATGATAATGTGTGTTCTTTTGATATTGGATTCCTCTTGGGTACATTACTGAAAAATATTTCATTTCCAGTTGTCATTCCCTTTAAATTCCTTTTTCGTTTTGATGTCCCTTCTCCTGCTCTTGTATTCAAAACATGTCCAATATCATTTACAGAGATATGAGTAAACATTCTGCAGCGAATGGGATTTTACTGTTTTTTCGTGGTGAGACTCCAATTTTACGGGCTTTGCATGAAATGGACATACGTCCGTGTCCTGTTTTTTTTTCTTTTATAAAAAATGCAAGGGAAAGTACGCGAGTATTCAAACACACAATTGAAACATGAAGCTGTGTACTAGACAGTCAAATATTGCTCGGTGTCCAACCAGAAATATATACTACAATATTAAGTTGACAACAACAGAATCAGTTGATAAAATAAAAATGTTCATTTTCTGTCATAGATGGCTTTATTATTTTGGAATGCAAAGAGCCCGTATTGCATCAACCCACTGGCCAGCTAGTGCTGGATTCCATTTCTGATGCCATTATCGCCTATAAGGCTGATCTCAATGGAGCCTCCTTCCTCAGTCCAGATAGCCGGAAGCTTGTTACGATGGTTCAGAATCGCCATGATCATTCCGGTGGCACCAAACTGCTTCTACAGCATGTGGAAGGTACTCCCTTTCTCCAGGCTTTTCTCTTTACTGCTTCTTTTCTTTCATTCTAATGGTACACTATTAAAGTACTTGCACATTACAGAATGATGCGCTACTTTTATGGTGTAATAAGATTACCATCGATTTTTCACACTTTCCTTTCATTCTGTTTATTTATTCACTATAATGAAAAGAATATAAAGTCCGAGAAAACTGTCTACGATGGTGCTGTGCAAAGGCCATCACACTGCGTAATCACAATCACAATAAGTTTTATCATAAAAATGTGATTTTCTTGACGTGCCTAGAATGGCTAATCAATACTGCTTTTTTATTATGTACTGCTAAATAATATCACTGATGTCGTTCCACTCTACTCAAGGAAATATTTCAACAAAAAATGCGTCGATTTTTTTCTCTTTTGCAGCAAATGGTCTACGGATTGCGTTTGATGTAAATACATCATTAAACATTAGTGATGTGTCCTTCTTCCCGTCCCAGCGCTTTCATAGGTAAAACGTTGTCTTGTTGATACATTTGGTCATTGCTTAAGCTTTCTGTTGCTAAAAACTGATTTTTTTTCTTTCATAGTTATGACCTGTACGCCACAGCCGTCGATAAGGAAGACGTGCTTTTTGTCGACTTACACTCAGGTTTGTAATGTATCTTTTACACAAACGCTCCACCATTTTCTCCACCCAGAAATGATGAATTACTCTGTAGGAAACACAGTGCGGGCTCTTACTTTAAAAAATGAACAATTTTCTCATGGCTTTTAAGGCTAATATGATTTACTTCGATGGCTTTCTTGTTTCGAGGCACTCTCCTGTCTCTGTCTTCCCCTTCTCTTTTTCTTCACATCTCCATTTTAAGGATAATACTAGTAAGACGAATGGTTTCTAAGCTTATTCTCTTTATGTGTGTGTATTTTCTACAGGCAACGTTGAATTAGTGCCAGGGGTCGGCAGAGCCCTAGAAAATCCATCCTGGGAAAGAACCCAGCGCCCAATTGCCTCGGAGGACCTTTTTGGCAAGTACTTGGTCTCACCGTCAAGTGATGCCGTTTATGTAGTTAATGGTCGTAGCCATACTGTAAATTGTCAAATAGGAGGCGTCACCAAGCCCAGCATGGTTGTGTGGCTGTAAATTAGGGAACTAATCATGAATGATTAAATATTAAATTAAATAACGACTTTTTACTACAGGTTAGGCTATCAGGATTAAATTATGACAGATTAAGAAAAGAGACAGAAATTAAAACGATACTTAATCAATACTGCACCACAATACGAAAGAAACAAAGATTCAGTGGGTTTTTTCACGAAAAGGCATACTTATATCTTCTTAATTAACCGGGAAGGGATTAAAATTGACACCATAATCATAAGGCTGGATTCGTATATTTCGTACATTATTAATACACAGCCCCACATACATTTTATCCCATTCGCGACACGGCGCACATTTTTCTGTTATGCCATAGCTTTTACGATAGATTGACCTATTATAACAGCTCAAATTTTTAGAAAAAGTATCATTCCAAAGTAATAAAGTCATCAGACACTTTTTTGTCGATTCAGGTTGATTCACTCTATTTTTCAATATTAATGCTCCATTGAACTACAAAATGTCCATGTAATTTACACTATGTAATTCGTTCAAGAAATATCAAAGGAAGGATTTTTGCAACTTTACTCACAACCAAACTCAATCATACTATTTAAATTGACAACTTTTCAAGCTTTAATTAATTTTATTTTTAATAAGTGCAAGTTTAGTTTTAACGCAAGTATTGATCTTATCATTATAATTAAGATGTAACCTTTGTTTGTATGTAGGATGAAGTTAAACGATTAAGCCAGTGTAGCCCTAAAAAGAATTGTCTACTGTACACTTTTGTAAATAATCATAATATTGATGCAAAAATAATCAGCATAATAAAAACAATTTGTAAGCGAACAAATCCATCGTGCAGCGATAATAATGACGGTTGAGAATATATTATATATTACACTGTATAAAGTAAATAATTAAAGAATAAAATTTTAGCCCGTGTGGACACCGATAATTAAATGACAGAAGTTTCTGTTGATCGTGCAATCATTTATGAAGTCAGTACTCATCAAAGTTTATTCGAATTTCATGGAAGATTACACAAACAGACAATATAATTTGTTAGGCAATTTAATTATTCATTTATTGAACTCTGTTAGGAATTATAACATATAAATATTGCACTATCGCACCTATTTTTATAACGTAATTTAATAAATCTACATAAAGTTGTAATAAGATGTTTGCCATTGATTAGTAACTAAAGATGAGGGAAGGAACGTAAGGTCAAACAAGTTAAATTTTACCGGTAGTGGCACAATGATAGTGAAACCTTCTAATCACAATCTATACTTTTCTAATTAAATACACCCCTGATCCCTAAGGTAAGATACGTGAGACATACATACACTGGCAGTGGTGAACACTTTGGTCAATCTTTTTAACGTCGAAACAACTTGAGTTTGATATAATTAATAATAATTTAATTTGTGAAACGAATACTGACACAAATAAATACAAACGTACGTTCGTTCTGAGAATACTTTAGCTTTAAGTACTGTGGTACTATACAAACATTCTTGAAGTGCTCTTTCTTAAATATCTTATCTTCTGAGTTCTAAGTTAATCTGCGATGTATGAAAGAGTTGCCACAAAGCACACTGGTTCCAATTCCAATTTTAAGGCATTATTTTACATTCATTCTTCCTTGTCTCATCAAGGCCGTTTGTGTAACAATGTTTTCCACTATGAAGGTAAATATTCGTTTTAGTCGGACGAATATCCAGAAACTGCCATTTACAGAATGCTACTTATCTGACTAAATAATCTTAAAGTTAGTACATTTTTACATAGAATATGACAAACCTGAAAAAGCTAAGGAAGACCTAATGCCACCATATATCTAATTTGGTTAGTGACTACAATATGGCAAAACTCTACAATCCGAGCTGGACAGTGTTACCTTTTAATGACTTTGGTAAATCGTGTAAAAGTTTTGTAGTAGTTAAAGATTTACTCGGACGTAAGTCTAGTAAGTTTTTTTGTTAAAATTGTAATAAGTTAAATGAATCTTCCCAGTTAATTATTAGGGGTAAAATGAGAGAGAACACGTTATTGGCTGCGTTGCATTTCATGAATTGAGGATCGCTAATTAATTAAGGGCTAGTTGCAACATGTATGAAAGAGGTAAGTCTTTAAATGCAAATGTATCTATTTCCCAGAGTACATAGGATTCTTAAACGTTGAGGTGGCTTGTTTGTAAATTGGATTCTCTCCCTGAAATAAAATTTTCATAAGAAATTAATTAATGCCAGAGGTCAATGCTGAAAAACGAATAGCTATTGGAGAAAACAGATTTACCGTATCCCATTTGGCGCTCATTCTTTCCTTTTCAAATCTTGCATACTCTGCTCTGTCATGAATGTGCGTCAAGAGCTTCCAAAGGAGGAGGAAAAGGAGACCCACAATGACAATGGCACCAACCACCCCAGAGATTATCCAGAAAATGGGTGGATCTGGTGGACAGTCTTTCGTCCTCTGGGCCTTAATGTACAATTTGTTTTGAGGAGTGTAACCTAAAACCGCCACACAAAAATGACACATAGAGATATAGCATTCTTGATATCTCGCTCGATTCACCAACAACATTGAAAAATGTATACCGTAGACAAAATAAAATCTGCAATGATCTGTTTGATCGGTGAAGGCACAGTATTTCTCGTCGTTTTCTTCGTCACTGCTTGCAACATCGACAGGTTCGGGTTCAGGATAATCCATGCATTCCTCACGACATCGATCTTCGTCTTCAAGTTCTCCCGTTTGGAACATTCGGCACTGAACACAGTCCCTCAGTTCTTCGCAGCGGCCAGGGCATGTCTTTTCAGAATACAACAGCAATGTTTTGATACACATAATTAATTGTTGGTAAACTTGAGAGGTTTTTCTACAAGCATCTTACCGGGCATTTTTCACAGAATCTTCCCGAAAATCTTGAAACTGTTGTGTTACACACACACTTCCCACATTCACAATCGCCTCGGCCGTTGCAAAGAATGTCACTTCCTGGCTCTATGCAAGCGTCCTATTGCGATAAAATGAAGTCACTTCTTGTAATTTGCTCCCCTTGGATTAAAGAGATACAAAAGAAATACTTTACCGTGCGTGTTGAGCACTGACAAGCTGAACCACTCCATGCTGGATTGCAAACGCATTTCCCACAATCACAGCGTCCATGACTTTCACCAGAGCACAGCAGGCCGTTGTCTCTTTCACAGCTGAAGTTGTCACACTCGCAGAAGGCGCCGTCAATTTTCTACAGCGTGTAAGATCATGTGTCATGTTTTTATTTTTCACAATTAAGAAAGTTGTTTCACAAGTTTAAAAAAATTACCTCATTCGGATCGTTCCGATGCTGGCATTCGCATTGTCCACAAACACAAGATCCTCTAAAAATAAAAATGTGTTTAAAAGCTAGTCTTAAACAGTTTAATGAAGAAAGCGATCTGAAGCTAACCTATTTGAACAAACGACGTCAGTGGTATTATCTTGCCGGCAGCCGCTGTCATCGTCAATGCTGGCGCCATCACGGGCGTCACATTCACATTTCCTTCCGAAGTGAGATTCGTCACATTCACATACCCCACACTTGGCTGTTCCCCATCCGTTACACAAAGTTTCAGAAGACAACTCGTAACCCTACCACATACAATTAAATTCTCTTTATGAGTAATTTTATATTACATTTATTATCCATCTTTACTTTAAAAATTCACAAACCGGATTGCCAGGAACTTCGCAAGGACATTCACATAGCATTTCTAGGTCAACGGTTAAACTTTCGTTAATACCGACTCGGTAAATCTGGAATCGTTGTTTCCACTCATTTGGATTTTTGGGGCATTCTGTCACCTCAATTTTCACCTTAAAGCTGGATAAAGATGGATTAAAATGAAATAATAATTCAATTTGATGCATAGGAAAGTGAGAAATTATGTCCTTACTTCACCATACTGCCCACTCTTAAACCGCTGCATTTGTTTGTTTCAATCCAGGTAGGAGAATCGATGCATTTCGAAAAGTATGAAACCTTAATGTTGCTTGAGGCAGTGTCTTTGAGTTCAACGGAAGATGTGATTTTCTAAAATATTACCAAAATAAGTTTTCATTTCACAATCGGGTAAGTATTTAATTAGACACAAGGAGAAATCATGGGCGAAAAATCTGTACCTGGTATTCTTCTCGCACTAAAGTGACGACATTTGTGGAATCTGCAGCCAAGACGCCACATGTTGAACCCTAAAGAGAAAGTGAGCAGGACATTTCTCAATTCCAATATATAGCCATTAGAATAAGTGAGCTTAAAGTTAGATTTCGTTTTATTACCTCGACTTGCTGACTCAATCTTTTGTAAATGTCAATTTGTTCTGCTGTGACAGCAAAAATCATGTTGATGGATTTCTCCTTGACTTTCGAATTGATTTGAGCGACAGATGGATAGTCTTGTAAAGTTGAATGCGTATACTCCCCCTTCGAATCCAAGTGGCACTTTCCATCGTTAGGTTTCACAATGCCTCCAAGCTAAAATATTATTAAAAATCAAAAATCCAACCACCATGCCATTCAACATTAATTTGACAAAGTCATTTTATACCTTGCCATCTCCAGCGTAATGAAATGATGCATCTGTTGAAAACACAAGCAGCCGTCTTGCTTGTTGCCTCCAGCCTTTATACATGAATGAATATCATTTTTACTTTACTTTTTACTTTCATCATATCCACATTCCACATGCTATTATTTTTACCAAACCATTTTCTTTTCAATTTACCTATTTGATTGCATACAATTGCCTGCATGATGGCATCAAACCCTCCTTCCGGTGCATCCAAGTTCCCAGAAACTCTCGCATTTTTCACCTCTCCCTGATGCAATTATTTCATGACTATTACTTATTTTTCTTGCACACGTTAGAACGAAAAGCAGTTAAAGAAGCCATAAAAGAAGCATTAATTACAATATTTTCGACACCAAATAAAACTTTCAAACACATTATCAAGCTACTTTAAAAGCTGTTAATTTTATTGCGTACTATATACTAACTTAAATAATATGGGTTAACCGTCACAACACAATATCCGTTAACGGTTTGTCTTGTCCAATAATCATCTTGCAAATCGAGAAGTAAATACAGGAGAAAGAACACAAACATGTCAAAACATTATTTAATACGAAGTCATTATGAATTTAGAGTCAAAAGATTAGACATGGATGTTTTCACTCGCAGAATTTAATCTACTGTCAACATTTTGGTCATGTACTACCTTTTATAAATTATTTTAAAACCTTAAAAGGATGAAAGATTCTAAACCAAGTGGCAATATGAAGGACAAGCAAATGAAAGCGAAACAGTGAGAAACCTCCGTACATAAAGCTAAAGCAGTTGTGAAACATTAAAGCAAAAACGTTCCGAAAGGCCTGGATAGACTAGAAGTAATGTAAAAGAGAGCCAATAAAAGGACTTTGGCTTGGCATCAACATAAAATTTAGAAAACGAGTTCCTATTGATCATACGAAATTTTCTATTTTACGCATTCAATACAAATGGTTAACATTTATCACTTTGAATTAGTACGTTTACGCATTCAAACTAGTCAAATCAATCGAAGGGAAGATTTATATTTCAGAGCAATACAATAATTACTTCATTTTATTGAACAAACAAAATGGCACTTAGCAAAACGGAGCTACGGATTATAGTCTAGTCGGGGTAAGTGTATTACATCATAGTTATTAGCCATTCAATTGACAACGTTGGTAATACAGCTGTACTTACTGCAAAGCGGGACGTGTCTTGCGACAACGACATGACGTTCTGATAACCATAAGGCGCCTCACAACCCGGACACGGCTGGAGCAAGCTTTGATAAAGTCATTCAATTTTTTTACATTTCCAATCACAACCATTTAATTGGAATTACTCGATAATTAAATATCAATATTCTCCTCATGTTCTAAGTTCCAAATGATTTAGACAGAGATAAAATACTGGTATTCTATTGAAAAAGGTTCTAAAATTTCCAACATTTAATCAAACATAAAAATTATAAAAATACCGAATAATTCATACCTACATATGTACATATGTACTCATATACTTAATGCATATTTTAATCTTCATTCGAGATAATTTGTTACGTTTTTATATGGCACATTGTAAGCGTACATTATCAAAAACATGCACAATTAAAATGTCGAATGGTGTAAAAAATATTTTGACGAAGATCAGCAACCGATCAAATAAAAAATATTATTCGCTTGTTGATATAAGTTTTGTGCTGCTACGATATTTTCTAGTGAGATGCTATATGCGATGGATATAATGGGTGGGTCAAGGAATTTAGGATTCATATTTACAAAAAATGAATTTTGCATTTCAAAATGTACAAAAAAGCTTCGAGCCCGAAAGCCCCAAAAAGAAAAAAAAACGTTGCAAAATATATGTGTTTAAAAAATAATGCGCTATGGCTTGACGTGACCACAGAAAAAAGATGCCTGAAGAACAAAAATACAAAAATGTACAGGCCTATGAAGTGGTTGTCATTTACCCAAATGTCAATTTGGAGTCAGTCAAAAATAATTTGATGTCTCAAAAAATTAAACTGTCCGTATTTTTTGTCACATACAACATAAATTGACATTTACAACATACGCTGTCGTGTAACACAGTGGCGTGATTCTGAATTACAGAAAAAATGCGTGCCTCTACCGTGCACCCCAAAATACAAAAAGTATTTACTAAAAATATTTACTGGAAGAGATTATTTAAAGTAGTACATTTAGCTTATCTTGCAAAAAATACAAAAAACGCAAGAATTGCTTATGATGTACATTTAAAATGTGCGTCGATCGATGGCACTTACTGAGAATCTGCTTGTGTCTGTCGTCAGATTCAGGTGGTTGCGGAAACCATATGGGGGCACGCAATTTTCACAGGGTTCTAAAATCCTAAGTCCCTTTAACTTATTTTACATTTGTTCCTTGTATCCATTTTTATGAACTTGACAATATTTTAGATACTGTAATGATAGACTAAAGAGTCTTGCGAAAATTGTTTAGTTTGAAAAACGAAGTAATTGAAAGACTCACTTTTTCTCCACTGTTGAAACGAATGGCATAACGACTTTGTCGACAAATGAACCAAAGCCTAGCCGAAAGTTGGAGGTCATGTTTTGCATAGTCTCCGCAAGAAGATTTCCCAGGTTTGAGAGTTCATCCTGATAAATAATGAGCATTTTAATACCTACTTAGATTGTAATCAAAACTAGATAAGTAATTGTATAAAGTCAACATTCTTTACTTTGTCATCTTCCATCGATTTTGACAAATCCATCAAGTAATACAAATCAACAGGATAATCTTCCGCTTGTGCGTAAAGAACATTCATATCAAAAGGCTGACCAACACGCAATTGAAGTGCTACATGTTGAGGTTTGATTTGAACTGCAGACTTGTATTCACTGCCTTTTGAGATCTCCTCATCTCTGAAATTTAAATATTCATTTGTTACCACTACTATATCCTATAATTCGTCGCTGTCATTCAGATATCCGATTTTAAACTTACACCAAAAGCTCATATTGATGACCTGGGTTTATTAGGTAGTCGTCCCTACATCGAGATTCGATTGGGAGAGCGAGATGCCTTGTGGCAGTGTTGCAACGTGGATAAGGGCTGTTATCCGACCTTTCATATCTCTGTGTATAAGAAAGGAAAATAAATTTTACGAAACTAATGGTATGTTATTTACTGATTATGTTTGCACACAATTTCCAGTCACACGAATGGATAAGCAGTGATAACGATAAGAATTGTGTGAATTACTCACTGGCTGTGCACACCACACGCAATCAGGGCTTCTTATGCATTCTCCACATGTCTTTTTAGCTGTACATGATGAATTTGAACTTTGACCAGATACAAAACACGTAATAAAAACCACGAGTATAAAAGCTGCAAAAACTAAATTCCTACTATGGCACATTTTTGAAGTTTCTGTAAATTTTCGTTGGAGATCCTAAGAAGCTCCCTGAAGCGTGGGAGTATAATTGGGAAAATGATTCCCAGTGTATAAGATACAATTGTGGCTTGAGGAGTCCAATGTTTATTAACACTTCTTATTTTGGTCCTGCAATAGATTCTACTCCAACAGCAGAAAGTAAAGGATAACTGTTGATTGTTGCTCCTTTAGCTCAAATATTTTGTGGATGACAATGATGGCTAAAAGGACAGTCACATCGCGGACGTATCCTTGCAGCTTAAATGTTTTGTAGCTATGCAATTTGGTTCTTATCCTCAATAAAGCGTTGGATTGTGGTATGAGAATGAAGAATAGCCGAAAAAATCTGTGATTTCATTCGTTAAAATATCTAATATTTGTCTAAAACTAGACGATTTGATTTGCACAGAAGCCCTTAATCAAAGTAAAATTTCCTGATTTACAAGAAAAATCTCTTGGTCGTGAGTCCACCCACACCCGAATCCATTTAACTCTAGTAACCCAGTTGAAAAGGTAGAAGTTTTGGAGGGTGATGAGTAATAATAATAAAAACAGAAAAAAGTCCAAAGAAAAGCGAAAAGCAAATCATTTCTGTACGGATAGGTTCATTGTACATGAGATGATCATCGTGGAGAGGAAGAGTTGTGTACACACACGTCTTTCATGCTCTTCTTGGAGTTAACGAGATTTACATTAGTCAGACATTCACTCCTACCATCATTGTGATTCTGTACTGCTTTCTGTATGTAGGTTGTTGGAGTCGACTTGGTGAAGGTGGTAGGTAGGATGATGTTGATGTTTTAGAAGATACGGGGTTGAGAGAGCCAAAGTGTTTGTGACATGAAAGACACGTTAAAGCTGATGGTGCCGTTGCAAGCGACTAATGTGAATGAATTCATTTTATGTGCTGTGTAACAAAATATTCGCGTTGCTCCCTTCTTCTCTACTTTTTCATAAATATAAGCGAGCTACGCGTACAAACTCTTTTAGGAGTCATATCTTTAGGGCCTTTTCTTGGTACATCTTATAATAAAATGAGAAATGCATGTAACCAATTCCAATATAAGTGTGTTAGAAAGTTATATAGCCAGATTCACAAATAACTGAAAAGGATTTCTGTGCGTAGGTTTTTTCCCCAGAACTGAGCAGCTACACACTAATCATGATGATGTGATCATCGTGTCCAATGTCCTCCGCGCATTTGTCAATACAAATGTTAATTTAAAAAACACTTTACAATACAAAATTCAACGCTGCTGCAGACTCCGCCAACATCGACAAAAAATGATGTAATGAAATGGAGACTGGTGGCTCTTGGCAGTCGATAGGAGTCAAAGTTGATGTGCAACGGTTTCACTAGGGTAAGCCTTGTACACAATTTATGAGTTCGTCACGATTTGTATGGCATGCACCACTGTGCATCAATCCTTATATTTAAAGTTGTTGTTTCAGTTATAGAAATGTAAATAAAAGTTTTATTATGATGTGGGAACGGATAGTCTATACGTAGATGTTTTCTCCAAAAATCTATCTCACTACAATACTCAACACAATTTCATTAAATGAGGTCTTTCATCCTGCCAAACACAATATTGTTACGAGCAGCACGAATAATCCGATTAGCAAATTTGTGGATATGCCAATAAAACATGAAAATCGAACGTTTGACCAAGTTAATAAAAAACTGAAATATCTACTATTATATGTTATGTATCTATTTGTGGATCCATTCCATTAAATCCATAGTATATTTATCCTTCCGTCGTAAAATTAACTATTGAAGTCAGGTGTTTTGTCATGAAAATGTTTAATTTAAAACGGTCAATAAATTAAATAACAATAAAGGTGCCATTAAATTGAAACCCGATTTGTTTATTTGAAATTATTACGTAATTTTGCTTTCGTCTATATCCACACTTTGGTGAACTAAAATTACGTCATTCGCTAGATTATTCGCGTGATGAACTTCTCCAACTTTTCTGAATCCCTGTGACTGCATAAACTCAATAATGTTTTTCTTTCCTTCTGTGGTGTGAATGTACTCTACTGACAAAGTCTAAAAACAAAAACATAATTCAGTTAAAACAAAATCAAATCAAATCAGAAGAAATTCAAAACGCATTTAATACATATATACATACCTTAATAAGCACTTTGTCGAATGGAATGGTTTTGAGAACCTGTAGTTCATTTCCTTCCACATCTAGACTGAAGTAATCTATCGTTGAGACGTTTAATGCTGTAAGCAAGGAGAATAATGGAAAACACTGAACATTGACTAGCTGGTTTTTATTATACTTTTCTTTTTGTTTCTCATTGTCGGAGTCTAGTATTTTCCCTTGGTTAAACCTTTGGATGAAAGTTACCTATAAAAATTTCAAATTTATGATTAACAAATTGTACTGTGATGTACTTTCAGAATTATCATACTAATTCGTTTTAAGGATTATACTTGATGTGGATAAGGCTTTATAGCGAGACATGTATTTGAGATCCAGGCTCTTCTGTTCTTGTGAACTATTTTCTCATAATTGCTTGGATCACCTTCGACTACAAGGCCCTACAATAAATAGATTGAATAATAGGTTCATAATAATGTACACTTTTAAATCTTTTACGGTTGGGGAAATATTTGCTACCTCCCACTCTAAATGTTGTTCCATGAAAAGCGTGTTGGATCTAGTTTCCCCATCCAGTCCCCCACACTCCACAAAAAATCCCTTCGTCTTAATATTTAAAACCAAATTCAAGAATTAAATGTTAGTACTTTTATTATTTCAAAAGTTGTTTTACTATAAGTTGCTTCGTTGCTTGTTGTTAATTGTTTCACATGCCATGTTCCGCAAAATTTTTCTAATGAATTGTGCTTGTCCCATGGATGGATCCTTATAAGGATCTTCTAAATTATACGATTTACGAGATGGAGCTTCTATGTGTTTGTTATTCCAAATGTATTTAATAAGTTCTTTGTCATCTTGTGGTAATTGAAGTGGCTCTCCTTTCACAATTTCACTGATTGGAACCAACACTGCTCCTAGAATGAAAGTAAAGTCACAATTTGCTGCATAGTCTTCTTATTTTTCAGCCTGTAGGAAATTAAAACTTCGGGGGTATTCCTCTTACCGTCGTCAGTAGGCGTTTTCCATATACATTTATTCGTAAACCACGTTACGTTCCCGTAATGTATCAAATTGACCCATGCGTAAACACAAACTATTGTTACTAATAAAAGTACATATTGACTTTGCTGTCTAGCGTGGCAAATTTTTAATACACTTCCCATGTCTTTCGAGAATCTTAGTCCTAATTATTACTCAAATATACTTTTTATTTGGTGATGCTTACCGAGAATTATTCTTAACTAAATATGCTACTTATATAATTGAGTGTAAAGGTTTCCTATTCATGTCCAGAACAGTAAAACAAAAAATCGAAACACAAGATTCCTCTTCCAAGAAACATTATGTTATTCCATAACGTACTATTTATCTTATCTTTATTATTACCTCCAAATTTTCACAATACTACACAATAAAAGCTACAAACGTTATAGTTTTAAGATCGTAGTGTTTCACTCCACGAACACATTATCTGCATTGATTTGTTGCATGAAAATTTAAAAAATGAATTTCATAATTAACAAATTACAAATATAGACAATTCGCTGGTTTGGATGTTGTCTTTACTTAACTTCTTGTACTATTCCAGATATTGTTGTCCACTACAATAGTTTTAACATCAATTTTTTGTAGTAAAAGTACTAACATTAAGCAGTTTTGAGTAAAACCATGAAACTCTGCACCACTAATATTTAACCGACGGATTTTTTTTTCAAATTTGGTTTTCGGTATCGTTAGAGTGTTACTAAATGAGTTTAACTGCACTTCAGGTATTTCACCCGATGATAATTTGTAGCTGCGCAGTGCAAATGAGTATGACAACTGACATCAGGCACATAATCAATCACATTTTTCACAAAAGTTTTCTCTCACTTTCTTGATATCATCATTTTTTGGACCTTTGACACCCTGGTCAAAATTGGTTATTGGTAAGAGAAAAATGAGCATTTTTAACAGTGGTTAGTCTTACTTTGCAGGCTCAAAAATGCAGACCTATCAAATTTTTTCGTCTGTGGAATGGTGGCGAAGTTTTTTCATGCACGTACTCTTGCATGATGCAAGTTGCATCCTCGGTTAACTTAATTATAGATAGCGAAACTTAATGCCAATACAATAAATTGTGAGATTGCAAGCTACTCGGACAGTTGAGCGTTAGAAAATGAGAATAGTTTGTTATTAGTATTTACACATATGTGACATCAGTACAGTGATTACATCACGTTCTATAAAAGATTGCATCATTTTGTATACCATAAAAATTTGCTGGTTATGCAAACAATACATTTTATGCCTTTTTAATTGCCCCTTTTATGTCAAATGTGTCTATTGAGCATTTTCCGTAGTTTAATATCTACTCTGTTTTATACCTATTGTGTCGTGAAAAGTCTGCTCCACAGCATGTCCCTACAATAAAAATTGATTGTGTTGATTTTAGAGATATTCGCATATATATATTAGATGATATTATAAGATAGTAATATATAATTTATTGTATTATTATTGGTATTATTTAGTATTATTTAGTATAATTAATTATTATTATTATTATAATTATAATTATTAGTATAATTGGTATTATTTAGTATTATTTAGTATAATTAATTAATAGTGGTATTATTTAGTATAATTAATTGTATTATTATTGCAATTCCGAAAAGTCAATGGAAATGAAGCAAGAATCTATTTAAAGGTACATATAAACTGCTACTCGGTTTACCGTATTCTATCCTGGTAACTATTATTAAAATTGACTCGATTCATCTCTACTCAAGTGCACAATGTTTATTTTACAAATATAATAATAATAACTGTAATTCATAGCTGGGTATTTAAACAATCAGTTCTGTTTATTGTATCACAATACGATTTTGGGTTTGGAAGGAAGTTCGAGTGGCTTTGTAAGTTACATAGCCTTCATTATTATAAATATTCCCTATTCATCAATGGACAATTTCAGTTCAAATTACACTTTCTTCGGTTGGAACAAATGCAGGAAATGGTCTCACATTTCGAATGTATTTTGAGCTGGACTGTCTAAACACATTACAGAGTCCGCAAGGAAATCTAGAAAAATTGTACATCAAAGAGAAAGCGCAAGCGACAAACGGCAACGCAATGAACACAAAGAGGATAACAATTGTTAAAAAATGAGTTTTGTGCTTATAATAATTGTCCACACCAGGATCGTTCAAATCACTACTTTTACTAATTTCCTCATAATTCTTTGAGTAAAGGTGAAAGCTGTCATTGTTCTTTGGATTTAGCGTGGCTTTGTGAAGGTGTGGAAACTTGGTTGGTTTTTCACAGTCCATTTCTTGCTGAGCAACAATGTAAAAATTCATAGGATTTACTTTTCCATTTAAAGTAACCTGGCCGTACTTGAAAAAATAACGACAATCCCCAGATGACCCTTCTGGTTGGTGGATAAAACTGCATAAATGTTCATCATCTGAAAAAGTAAAAGAAAATTTACTGCTTATAAGTTCATTTTTGAGTTAGATTAGCTCAATCTACAAGTTGTAGTTGCACATTTTTCAAACCTTGAAAGTACAGATTTCTCACTACTAGTGGTGCCGGATATTTCGTGTGGCAAAAATGCAGACAATCTTCTCCATCAGATAGAGGCCCTGATCCATAAACATGACACAGGATACAGTTGCGCATCTTTTCACAACTGATCTACAGATATTGTAGAATGTACAATATTAGAATTACCACCCAGTCAACAAATATTTTGTGCTGTAAATCATATTCGATAGTACCTTGGATATCTGGTATTGGCAAGCTTCACCCACCCACTCTGGTTTGCAACGACATATTTCAATTTTGTTGGAGCAATTGCATTCTCCATGGTCGCTTCCAGAGCACATTTCATTATTGTTGCCCAGTTTGCAGTTTTTACATTCCTTCACTTCTAGAGAACGTTGCACTGTCTCACGACCCGTAGCTTTAAGAAGTAGGGAAGTATTAACTGAAATGCCTTGAAGTTCCCAATTCTCTGTTGAGGCTGCGCTGACAGCTTGTTTGTTATCAATCAGCAATGCCAAACTCTGGAGAACCCATACAAGAGTTATCACATTTGACAAACTGTAGTGGATGCATGACCAATGGCAGGAAAAATATCTTTGAAGAGTTCCCATTTAGAAAACCAGACGAAAAATATAATTTTATTCTCTCTTGTTTCGTTAAGTTTTGTCCGGATCCCCTAAATTATAATTCGTGGAGATTGTCACAAGTTTGATTAATAATGAACATTTTTTAAAATCATAAATAATTAAAATAGAAATGCAAGAGTCCATACCACTTACAAATGGCTTTATAATTTACTGTCTTATTTAGTCACAGTCAGTAAACAAATAAAATTGTAAACAAAATGCGAAACTATTTTGATACGTTTTGCCAAATGCAACTCTATATGAACTGACAGTAAATTTCAAGGACGAAGAAAGCAGTAACAAATAAAAACAAATAAATCTAATTTTTATACACTATAGATATGTGGCCGAGCATCAAGCAAGTCAATACGCAGAAAGAAAACTTTTGCTAAGTCATTTTATCACTCCTTTTAAGTTCGCTCACTTAGAATTTTTGTTTTCAATCGTTTTTGGCTGTTGGAAGTCACAAGGAGGTGATTCACTTTATAAAGTTGTATTCAACTTCCTGTTTAGTCCGAAAAAATCTTACTAAATTTCTCAATACCGTAGTCAAGTCGTGGTAGCCTTTTCATGGTATACTTTTCCGAACGAACTACATAATATATACTCCCGTACATTTCGTTTGGTTGGCAAAACTCCAAAAGGGTTCATTGAAGAATTTGAATCTACATTTTACATCACAGTTTCATTTTTTAAAGAATCTCTTGACATTATTTCATGCTTCAAGAAGAGAAATCGGACCGCATGCGTATTCTCTTTGCAGTGAAATAAGTATCTGATAGAGAATTCGTTGATTCTATAAGTATGAAATCATGAGAAAATGGTACGCCAATCCAAACCCTCTTTGAGGTTTACTATTTATGAATGGTGACCTTCAGAAAGTCATATTGTATAAAAAATGTGTGACATATGACATATAATATTACTCCATCCGATATAATTATGCATCTATCTTTTAGATTTAGAGTGACCATGATAATAACCCAAAGGAAAACTTATTTTGTGGTTCCACAAGAATTTGAATTCGATCATATATTTAGAATTATTTTGTAAAAAGCACATGCTTCAGAAAGCAAAGCGCTTTGAGTAGCAAAATAATAGTCGATGAATCATGCTTGAAAATAAAGAACCAAATAACCAAACACCTAATTAATAAAGGCAATGGTTTGCTGCTTACTAATTTAATGGCCAATAATAACTAATTGTATTTTATCGGGCTACACTTCATCAATAATATAGCATCGTGACACCGGCATGCCATGTCGTGGTTCATGACGTCTGTATTCTCATATTGTGCATAAGTTGAGAATAAAACCACAATTGCTAGTTACTTCACTTAAAAGTATAATTTCCCTCAGTATTTTTGCTTGCAGCAAGCAACCAGGTTTGTATCGTTCGATACTTCGAGTATAATAATTATATAAACAGATTAAACCAGTATTTTATTACAAATCGCTTTAATAAGTTGACTCACTCAATCATGAATCATGCATACCCATATGGTCCCGCCAACAGTGCAACAGTGATGCAGTCATTAATAAATAAGTGATAGTTTTGTTTTAACCACGTTGTTTAACCACACTATCCCAGAATTTCCACATGGTTATCATGAGGATATCAGTCGGCCACTCTTCAGAATTACATTTTCCAGCGCGATCTTCTCGTCAAGTGCAATTCTGCTCAGTTCCTGCTTTCCTGCAGCCGTCAGATTTGTTGAAATGTTTATACTGACGATTTGGATGACACTGTTTTATAATGCACATTTAAGTGGCATATGACAACTACATAATACAGACACGAGATACGATTGCCTGCAAATGAAATACTCAAATTAAAGCTATAATAAATTTCACGTGCAGAAATACGTTCATTTTTGCATGCGTTCATAAATGCATTTTTTTTCTTCCAGTTTTATGTGGGATCTATTTTCGGTTGGTATTTGATGCTGTTTCCACAAATGTCGGAGTTACTTAAAAGTTTTCCCAACAGATATAACGGTGTGTAATTTTGTAATATTATGCAGGAACTGGCTTTCTGAACAATCAAAGATAATTGTAGAAATTGTAAGAAAATATGGCATGGTCTTACTTAAAGCTTCTAGTTTATTTATTCAGTAGGGGTAGGCAAAATATATAACATATGTAAAACAAACCTCCATTCTCTGCGTATTCCTTAAATTGAATAAAGCAATAAGGTAAGAGGGAAATAATGGTTTAAAAATGTTCCTGTAAATTGTTATATACATAAATCTCATAGCAGAAAGACGTCATTGTGAAAGAAAACAAATTTTCCTTTCATGATGGGTTTCTACTTTACGTATAATTATGCAATAGTCGTTAGTCGTTCATTCTATCTTGATTGGATTTTAGTAGTACGTCTCGCGAGAAATTATTCTATCTTGCCTTCTTCCAAACGGTTCCGCGAGTGTTGAATTAAAGAATTATTACTACGAAACGAATTCCTTTATGATGCAGTTCAGCTCAAATGTATCTAAGAAAATAAGGAAAATATACTCTGTGAGTGATTGAAATTGAAAAGACTATCTTTCATCTTCCTGACAAAGTTCATGCATTTCGCAATTCCCTTATTTTTCTTTATTCCTTTTGCAATTTTCCTTGTAAACAGGAAAGCACAGCACTATCCAGCAGCTAAGTCCACGTCAGGAAATTTGACTATATATGTAATGTACTTAACTGAGTTCTGTACAACAGAAGTTTGCTTTTCGGTTGTGCATTTTATTTCAACTTATCGTTACATTTAGGAAACGTACCAAATGCATTCATATTTATTATACTTGGTTGGATCCAACAACATTTCTCTGTGCATACTCCCACAATGTAATATACCTATGTTGGAGTACTATCAATTCAATATTGTAATGCTATGTAGTAGTACCAAAATCATTCAAGGTTGCGTTTTCACATGAAAATATTGCATGGAAACCGGTCGGTCAGTGTCAGTGCTAGTACTAGAGGACACTCACGCCACCAAACCTAGAACTGAAAAAGATGGGTAAGAAATCCGCATGCGTTTTCATGTATTACCTATAAATGCCTTCACAGGCTTTGAACAGAATAGGGTGGTACTTATTAAAAGAAGACGATATTTTTTAGATAGATTGTCTTTCCTTAATGCTTTGCAATTGCAACATCAACATGCTTGCAGCAACCAGGTTTGTATCGTTCGATACTTCGAGTGTTGAGTCTAATGATTATATGAAAGATTAAATCAGTATTTATACAAGTATTTTATTAGAACTTCCACATGATTATCATGAGCATGTCAGTCGGCGACTCTACTGAGTGTAAAGTACATTTTCCAGCGCGATCTTCTCGTCAAGTGCAATTCAATTCAATTCCTGCTTTCCTGCAGCCGTCGGATCTGTTGAAATGTTGATATACATACTGCCTATTTGAATGACACCGTTTTTATATTGCACATTTAAGTGACTTATGTACATATATGATAACTACTGACGATAACATAAAACAAAGGTCCATTTGGCCTGCGTATTCCTTGAATAAAGCAATCAATCGAAAAGAAATAATGGTTTTAAAAAGATTTCTTGTAAATTGTGATGAATCTCATAGCAGAAAGACGTCATTGTGAATGTAAACAAATTTTCCTTGATCATTGATGAGTTTCGATTTTACATATAATTATGCAATAGTCATTCATTCTACCTTCATGATTGGAAATTAGTGGTGCGTCTGGCAAAGAAATCATTCTATGTTACCTTTTCCAAATTGTGATAAGAATTAAAGCACTACTACAAATTGGTTTATGATGCAGATGTATCTCCAATGTACACTGTGCTTAATAAGCACTGCTTATATGAGAAACAAGAAAAATAAGTTGAGTTGCTTCCCAAAATAGCATTTTACGGTCACAAATAGCAAGGAGCATATAGCAAGGTAAACTAATATTGAAATTAAAAACCCTGACTCTGACACCTTTCTGTCAAAGTTTATCCATTTTCCATTTTACAATTTCCGTATTTTTCTTTATCCCAAATGTTGCAATATTTCTTGTACATATGTAAATGGGAAAGCACAGTACAATTCACCAGCGAAGTCCACGTCACAAAATTCGACTATTCGACTATTGTGTACCTGAGTTCAGATTATACAAAAGTTACAGCAGAACTTTGCTTTTCGGTTGCATTCTATTTGAACTTATCGTTACATCATCAAATCATGCCAAATGTAATGAACCTACCGTGGAGTATTTAATACCATCAATTCAGCATACTAGTATACCACAATTCAAGGTTGCCTTTTCACATGAAAATTTTGCATGATGACCAACCAGTCGGTCAGTGTCAGTGCTGCTAGTGCAAGAAAGCACTCACGCCACCCAGAACTGAAAAGATGTAAGAAATCCCATGTACCTTTAAATGCTTTCACTCACGGGCTTTGAACAGAATAGAGTAGGGTAGTATGTACTTCTATAATCTAAAATGTTAAAAGAAGACGATATTTTTACAATGGTCTTTCAATAATGCTTTAATTGTTTGTAACATCAAACTCACAGTGGTAAAACGCTAAAAGGAGCATTTTATGTATCTCCTGAAATGCTAGAGAAAATGTGAATGAGTAAGTAGTAAGTAGTGAATAATAAAAAATAATCATCTACTCTATATGTAAAGAAAGGGGTGCCTGTGACATTTTTCCATTCATAAATTTTGGTTCATTTAATAAATTACCTTTTACGCACGCTTATTTAGGTTTACGTTACCTCAATGGCTTAACTTAACTAACAACGTACTTTCAAAGGTCAAGTACCTAAGCAGTTGACAATTGTTTTTAAGTGTTTTAAATCACCTCAACTATACAAATACGCTTATCGTAGGCCGCGGGATTCTTCTTATATAATCATGCAATTTTGTCCGATAGTGACCCAAAATAAGCAAGCTAAACCAAAACACTATGTAGACAACTTTGCTTCATTGCCATAAATGAACGTTCAAATTCAAAGGTGATGTGTGATGTCACCAAAAATAGCCAACCTACATAAGTAATTACTTCATTCATCATTATGACATTTTAGAGTTTGATGAGTCTAACTACTGAGTCTACTTGGATTTTGGATAATCACCACAACTCATTGGTTACCCATTCCTTTAGCCCTTATTTTCCCGTAAATACGAACAGTAATTGTGCGAGATAGGGGATAGTTAGTAGAAATGTCGGTTTCAGACCGATGGCGGTGGCCCATACTTGTAAATAAAAAAGCAGTATCAGAGCAGTTCCTGAGGAGCTGACTTGCATACTACCTATCACACATCACATTCTCTACAGCGTTCATTCAGCGCAGCGTTTCTCTACGTGTACATATGAAGAAATTGTATGTGCAAACTGAAAGAAGATATGCGCATAACTTGTTTGTGGAGATAATAGAGTCGATGATGGGATTAAAACGGGGAGACCATCCCTTCACAGACACTCAGTCGATTTTTGGTCTAGTTCCTTGAATTAGCGGAGTTTGAGTGAGTGCTTGCTCTCGTATAAGTTTCAGTTTTGGAACGCATAATAAAATTATTATTATTTCCATTTCCCATCTTTTCAATTTCACTCGTACTTTTTGCAGGCAACCTCAATTTTATCAACAACTGTTTTAAATCTCGGACCTTTTGCAAAATAACCTTCTTCGCCATATATCGTATCGCACATCTCTTGAATTTGTTCGCGAGAATTTTACCATTTTGACATTGCACCTGAAAAACATAACCTGAAACAATGTCGGCAAAGGCGATTCGTGAAGCCACTGGAAAACGCATTTTAAACAAGGCTCTGGCCGACCAGCCTTACTTTGCACAATGCAGATTTGCAAGCGTCGATGTTGAAAACGCACTGGATAATGCTGTCAGTGAGAACCCATGGTTGACAAACACTCCTTTGGTGGTCAAGCCAGATCAGCTGATCAAGCGCCGAGGAAAACTGGGCCTCATTAAGGTCAAAGCTGATCTCCCAACCGTCAAATCATGGATTGACGAGAAAATCAGCAAAGATATTCAGGTTAGTTTGCAATTTTCCCTTACCACCTTCAACGGGCTGTTTGTTGCTGTTCACGTTTAAAAATTTAAAGTTTTATAGATAGTATTCTGCGTAGTGTGTGTGTAAATAACAAATATGAAAACTGGTCGTTCGTTTGTTTGGTACTCACAGCATATAGCGTCACAGCTCAAAGCATGAATATTTTAGTATTTTTATGAAGAATTCCATCACGTAATTCATTCACAACGATATACAAATACCAAAAGCAATAAAAGTTCAAGCGACGGTTTCCTAATTGACTGTAAAACATTTCTGATCCTTTATTTTGCTCATTTCCTTGCAGATCGGTCGCGCCAGTGGAAAGCTCAGGACTTTTATTGTAGAACCTTTTGTCCCACATGCAGAGGTAACGGCAAAGGAATACAAAAATTTAATAAAAGGTTTTTTATTAAGACGGAGGAGACACAATGGAATTTTTATTACATTCATTAGAATGAGGAATCCTACGTTTGCATCTACTCCCACCGACAAGGAGACACCATTCTTTTCCATCATCAAGGAGGTGTCGACATCGGAGATGTGGATGCCAAGGCGAAGACTCTATTGGTTCCTATTGACCATACACCGTCTCTGGATGAACTCAAGAGTAATTTGTTGACCGAAGTTACTGGGGAAAAGAAGGAGTAAGCATTTTGGAATTTTTGTAATAAAATTCTTGATGTTGGTTGTTGGAAGAGGCAATAACTAATGGATGATTTTTTTTGTAGACTTGTGGCGAAGTTTATCGAAGCACTTTACAAGGCATACGTCGATCTATATTTTACATATCTGGAGATTAATCCCCTTGTAATCACCGGAGGGAAGATTTACATGCTCGATTTGGCCGCCAAGCTGGATGCTACTGCGGACTTTATTTGTAGATCAAAGTGGGGAGAAATTGAATATCCTCCTCCTTTCGGTCGTGACGCTTACCCAGAGGAAGCCTACATTGCTGATTTGGATGCAAAGTCTGGTGCTAGTCTTAAGGTATTTTTTCAGTTCATCTTATTGTGCATCCTAAATGACTGCAAATAATAGAACAAGGTATAACAACTCTTTTGTTATTTTGATAGCTTACCCTGTTAAATCCCTCTGGAAGAATATGGACCATGGTTGCAGGTGGCGGTGCATCGGTTGTTTACAGTGACACCGTTTGTGAAATGGGCGGTGCATCCGAATTAGCTAACTATGGAGAATATTCTGGCGCTCCATCTGAACAGCAAACATATGAATATGCGAAAACAATTCTATCACTCATGACAAAGCAGAAACATCCCGAAGGAAAAGTACTCATTATCGGAGGGGGGATTGCTAACTTCACCAACGTTGCATCTACTTTTAAGGGGATTGTTACTGCACTTCAAGAATTCCAAACCCGGTTACAAGAACATAAAATCTCAATCTATGTCCGCCGCGCTGGCCCCAACTACCAAGAAGGTTTGCGCGTTGTACGTGACGCTGCTGTTCAACTCGGTATTCCAATGCACGTTTTTGGCCCAGAAAGTCACATGACTGCTATTGTTGGAATGGCCCTTGGTAAGCGGCCCATTGCATCGGCTTCTTCAGATTGCCCAAGTACAACCGCAAATTTTTTGCTCCCTAGTGGACAAAATAATATTGTAAGCTATTTTATCGTGTTTGTTTCGTAATTTAACTGTTCGTTCACCAATAGACTTTTATATTCATTTTTCTTGCTATTGCAGAAAAGCCCTCCCGCCTCTAGGAAAATTTCTGAAATCGCTACCCCGGCTGCTGCTGCGCAAAACCATGTTGATTTCAAGGGTGGTTTGTTTAACCGTGGTACCAAGTCAATTATTTGGGGAATGCAAACCCGTGCTGTCCAAGGAATGTTGGACTTTGATTTTGTTTGCAGAAGAACAGAACCATCCGTAAGTTTATTATACTAATGCAATTATTCTAGGTTTGACGGTTTCACAAAAGCGGTTTGGACAATCAGCAGCATGAATAATCGATTTATTTGTCCAATTGTTTTATCATAGGTAGCAGCAATGGTGTATCCATTCACTGGAGATCATAAACAGAAATTCTACTGGGGTCACAAAGAAATTCTCATTCCTGTTTATAAGAATATGGCTGATGCATTTAAGAAGCACAGTGATGCCGACGTTTTAGTGAACTTTGCCTCTTTGAGATCCGCTTACGATTCCACAATGGAGGCATTGGAATTTCCTCAAGTTAGATGCATTGCCATTATTGCTGAGGGTATTCCTGAAAATATGACCAGGAAGATTATTAAGAAAGCGCAAGAGAAACAAATTAGCATCATTGGTCCTGCTACTGTTGGTGGTATCAAGCCAGGATGTTTCAGGATTGGAAACACCGGTGGAATGATGGATAACATCTTGTACTCTAAATTGTACCGACCAGGAAGCGTTGCATACGTTTCTCGGTCTGGTGGCATGTCCAACGAATTGAATAACATCATCTCGAAAGCATCCGATGGAGTGTTTGAAGGTGTAGCTATCGGAGGAGACAGATACCCAGGAACAACTTTTATGGACCATATTATGAGGTATCAGGCTGATCCTCAAATTAAAATGATTGTTCTTCTTGGAGAAGTTGGCGGTGTCGAGGAGTATGAAGTTTGTGCCGCTTTGAAGGATGGAAGTCTAAACAAACCATTGGTGGCTTGGTGCATCGGTATGTTCTTGCTCATTCTATAATTTAGTTGCCTAATTGTACTAATGTAAGGGTTAACAAGCTTAAACTTATTATTGTCATTCAGGTACCTGTGCTGGAATGTTCGCTTCGGAAGTTCAGTTTGGCCATGCCGGAGCATGCGCTAATTCTGACAGAGAAACCGCTTTAGCGAAAAACAAAGCTCTGCGAGAAGCTGGAGCCGCTGTGCCCAACTCATTTGATGATCTCGGTGAACGAATTAGGGACGTGTTTGAACAACTTGTTGCAAAGGGTGTTATCGAACCACGCGAAGAAGTTGCTCCTCCACCAGTCCCAATGGACTTTTCTTGGGCTCGGGAATTGGGATTAATTCGTAAACCTGCCTCGTTCATGACTTCCATTTGTGATGAAAGAGGTCAAGAACTTCTCTATGCCGGTGTACCTATCACGGATGTAAGTATAAAAACTAAAATGCAGTAACACTTTAACCTTAATGACGGAAAGTACAATTTTTGCATTTAATGCAATACATATAATTTTAAAATGATAACTTAAAATTTGTTCATCAGGTATTGAAACAAGAACTCGGAATTGGGGGCGTCATCAGTTTGTTATGGTTCCAGAGACCACTTCCTCCACCAGCGTGTAAATTCATTGAGATGTGTTTAATGGTGACTGCTGATCACGGTCCTGCAGTCTCAGGCGCTCACAATACAATTGTTTGTGCCCGTGCTGGAAAAGATCTAATTTCTTCTCTTGTTTCCGGTTTGCTAACAATTGTAAGTTGTCACGAATCGAATGTTCACAAAGTTCCACATTTCGTTGGTTCACTTATTGATTGTAAACAAATTGCACATTAATTATTAATTTGACAGGGTGATCGATTTGGTGGTGCTTTGAACGGTGCTGCTGTGCAATTTAGTGAAGCATATGACGCTGGATTAATTCCAATGGAGTTCGTGAACTCTATGCGTAAGAAGGGACAACTGATTATGGGCATTGGACATCGTGTGAAATCCATTAACAATCCGGACATGCGTGTTAAGATCATGAAGGAGTTTGTGAAGGCAAATTTTCCTCAGACTCCTTTGTTGGACTATGCCATGGAGGTAACTTAATTTTTCAATGCTGCTTTTCATATGACATTTTTAAAAACTAATAGGTTTTACAACATATCATTTTTTAATTGTCAGGTCGAAAAAATCACAACATCAAAGAAACCCAATCTCATTCTTAATGTTGACGGCGTCATTGCTGTGTCCTTTGTGGATTTCCTTCGTAATTCAGGCTGCTTTACTGCGTAAGTTCCATAATTCATAAGTTCGTAATAATCTACATAATGGTGCACAGTTAATATGAATATTATATATTAATATTTATATCGTAGCGAGGAAGCTCAGGAATACATTGATATGGGATCCATCAATGGTCTCTTTGTTCTCGGACGTAGTATTGGATTTATTGGTCACTTTATGGATCAGAAGAGACTTAAACAAGGATTATACCGCCACCCTTGGGATGACATTTCCTACGTTTTGCCAGAACAATACAACAACTAAAGATACCATTTCCTCTTTCAACCTCAATCTGAAGGAAAATTGTGTTATTGTATGGGTGGAGGGTTTACTTTACGTATCATTATTACTCAGTTACTTTATTTGGGGAACGAACGATGAATGAGAGAGGGTGACATAATTTGCGAACTTGATCAATTTGAAGTTTTAGAATTGAAGCTGGCATTCCTTTAAATTTTATCAACAGGAAAAAAGTAAAGGCGTCGGTCGAATTTATCAGGCTAGTGATTAGTTAAAACTAAACCAGCCGCCATATTGTAACAACTGCGTCCAAAAAGAATTCTACATATCAATCGAAAGAATGAAACATATCAGTAGAAGAAAAGTAGTAAAACTATTAATGTAGGATTACTCCAATAAAAAATGGTATAAATTATAACAGTGATTCGCAAAAGCAGTATACTCTATTATTCCTATAGAAGAAAACACTAATTTCAAACGTAGTACATTCAAAAAAAGAGTATAAAATATATATTTGAGCAAAATGACATAATGATATTTTAGACGTGCTACATTTGAAACAATTTTATTTATGCTCATGTGCGCTAATTTTAATTACTCCTTAACTTAAGTTGATATCACAAAAGATGTATTTTAATGACAGGTTTGAGTTTTAGCATTTTGTTCTGATTTTGTTCAGTACGAGTTTGCACTGCAAATTGCATCCCTTAAATACAAAATACAAATTATGTATGATTGTAGGAAGGAAAACTGCACTATTTATGAATTTCTGCAGATATTTTTATATTACTAGTTCAACAATGTGTATGTACTTTTCATTTGTGAATGTAATTCAATTCATTTATTTTACTGTGGAACTGATACAATAGAATAAATAATGATTGACTCATGTCATATAAAACCACAATTCTTAAGTTACAATAACGTTATTTCTAATTTCACTCGTAATTTCAGAAGGGCTTTTATAAATTATCCTTATCCGACATAACATGTCTGATTAAAGCAATCTCTTAATTTCTATTCCTTAAACACTTCTTCTAAAGACTTCTTCTTCTGCTTTAAACGATCTGATGATCGTGTTCCCGCAGCAGCGTCTGACTTTTTCTTCTTGCCTTTCGTCCTTTTGCGATTGGATGACGAAGGTGGTGGGGATGAAAGATTAACACTCGCCTGCGTCTCTGATCCAGTTGTTTCTGTCTGTTTGGTTGGTGTTGTATTTGTATCCGAATCGTTGATTCCCTCGGAATTTGAAGCAGGAGGGAATTGGGTTGCAACGTGAGTATTTGATGGAGATCGTGCTACAAAATCGTTCTCAACATCGTTCTCGTTAGTTTTAGTTGACTGGGACGATGAAAGCGTTGTAGATTGCGATCCTTCGTCTTCTGTTTGATTAGCGGCGGATGGCGTTACTTGGCTCTCCTCGGGACTTTCAGTAGTTGATTGCTGCATTGTTTCAATCAACTTCATTTCCGGAACGCCTGGTTTCATAAATGAATTAAAGATGTAATTCCTAAAACTGAAAAATAATGATACAAGTTTCTAGCGTCTTGGAGACCTGGTAAAGATGCCAAGGTTTCCTGGTCCTTATTCTTGCAAGCGCAATGACAACCGTGTCGAAAGATTTCAACAGCTAATGGAACGCTAACTATTTCGTCTTCGGGATCAGTTTCGTCTCTTTCCGTTTCACTTTCGTTTGAACGCTCCATTTGTAGGTCACTTTCCTCTGGTTGTTTCATCAAGCCCCGATGTTCGCCACAACTTTCGCCAGGTTGAGAATGTCCAGTTTCTAGACTTTCACAATGCGCTTTGGGTGGTCGCGAGTATTCAAAATCTTCGGCAGAATTAAATGCGCTTGAACTGTTGTTATTGAAAAACGATGATGAAGCACGTACATAAATAGTTGGAAGGACAATTGCAGGCTCCTTATCGAAATCTGGCCAATCCTGAAAAACCTCAGGCTGTTCTTGATCTCCGAAATCAGGACCCTCTTCCATCAAAAATCCAGACTGACCCTGATCTTCATCGTCAAAATCTGGCCCCTCCTGAAAATGTTTATAAATAAATACTTGAGTGGAGTTGAAAAATAAATATATGTGACAATCGTGTAAACATGGATTACCTCGAATACAAATTGTGGCTCCTCTTTTTTCCATAATTTCCATAAAAAAGACATGGTATTACTTTCTAAAGAAACCAAAACAGACCACCCCGCTGTTTAATAATTGAATTCAGATCGAAATGTTTTACTTTCTAGTTGACACAGCTCACGACTGCAAATTAAAAATCAAACAAAGATCAAATCTTGATTTAAGAAAGTGCCTCAGGTGCCATACCGAATTTAATGTTTCCATTCAATACATAGAGTTGCTTAGCAAAGGTTTCAAAACTCCTCCATTTTCGATTTTAATAGCTGAACATGGTTACCGATTGTTTCGACTCTTCAGATATTTTATGGATTGACCAGATTGTGGTCGTCGTTTCCCGCTTGCACTGAGGATGATATAATTAACAGTTTTTAAATATATCAGTATCAAGTTGCCTCAGGTAAGAATCTCTACTTTTTGCACACACTGATGAAATGTCACAGAACGAAGCTGACGTTGCTCAACCACAAGACTTTTTTGAACTTGAAGACCACTCAGATACTATTTCCAGTAATATTAACGACTTACCAAATGAAGTAAGTGTTTCATACTGCCATATTGGAGACATTTTTCAATTTAACATGAGATGAGATGACATGCTCAAATGATAATAATTGTCCGTTGTGTTCCGCAGCTACTTTCGCACATCTTATTGCTTTTAAATAAGTCAGATCTGAATAATGCCAATTTGGTCTGTAGGAGATGGTATGTCATTATAGATGAAATGATCGGGAGAAAATTAAATCTTGGGAGACAATGTCAATTAATTCCGCTTAATGGCGATCGCTACAATCAAAAGTATGTCGATATAACAGCAATTAACAAAATCGGAATTAACGAATGCTTTCTTGGAGAGGTGGTCGAAATTAACCGAACTAGATCATTTTGGTCATTTATCTTTGCGACATTAAAGTCAGTAAATATGCAACAATAGAGCTTTTATTCCATTTTTAAACTTGACTGCTCACTGACTGATTTATAGGTTATAAAGATTATGTCATGTAATTTTGCAGAAGTATCCTGCCTATCTACAACGGAGAATTCATTCCAGAATTTAAGCATCCACACTTGGTAAAACGCATCCATTTCGACGGACCTATTCCAGGAAAATATTTTCCCCCTATAATGAAGAAAGTTGAGAATTTGACCATGCTAGAAATGCATCTGACGGCCTTTTGTAGTCTTAGTACTCCTAGTTTGTACAAGGTTGGGAGTAAACTGAAACGGCTCACCACACTCAAAATCTGGGGACACCGATTGCAAGAGGGACTTTTCACAAACTATTACCAGAGCGGAGGAATCATTCCAAACATTCTTGTTTTCCTTACAAATCGCTTTCCCTCTCTCACTAGCTTTATTATGGAATATCCTTCCGACTTTCGAGACGACAAAGTGTTTACCGAAAGAATTCTTGGGCTTTTAAAAAAGCATCGTTCAACCCTACGCAAATTCAGATTAAGTGTGAATATCTCATTGACCGAGGAAGAGCAACAACAGGAAGGCGGATTTCTGGAGCAGGAGTCGTCAAAAGAGGCGAAGAGTGTGTCGAAAGTGTTGCAACTAAAAGAAATTGAGTTAATTGTGAACAGTATGAGGATGCGACGACTGACAAAATTATGGATAGCGTTTGTCGAACAACAGAGAAATTTAGAAGCAGCCACGGTTTTATCCTTTCGGATACCATCGACGATTGTGGCCACCCTCTGCGCGAACAATGGACAAACCCTTAAAAGACTGTTTGTCTCGAGGTCAAACATGGTTGAAAATGACCATGAAATTCAACTGAACTGTGCCATCTTCAGTTGTTGCACATGTCTCCGAACCCTCGTTGTAGAGGGAATGCCCCGAACCTCAACGACCCCCGGTTTAATTGCCACCACCAGTTTACCACACACGTTGACACATTTGGAAATCGCTGGACTGTCCTTGCTCCATGAAGACGCGCATCATCTTTTATGTGGCTTGCCAAGATTACAGCATGTCAGTCTAACCGACGCCGGTAAGTTGGGCTCACTCGGCGTTACATTAAACACTGTCAAAAGAGTCATTACTGAAGATCGCAGAATTCGCATTGTCACTTTGTACCGCTCCTTCTGCGGGATGTTTCCTTCCACGGGAGTTCACAACGGGAATCCAAACAATCCTCAGTTTATTAAGCAAAGACCCTACGAGATTATCGAATTTGTGCTGAATGAGGCAGGATATTATGAGAATCTACATCAAGAATTTTTTGAGGACTTTGTTGAAGCGGAATTCCAGTAAAATGCAAATAAAAAATTATCTTGTATGCACGCACAGTTTCATCGCAAACGAAATAGTTAACTTTACGAATCTTCTAATTGTATTACCTATGCCTATGCGTTTACTTTTACTTTTCTTGCTACGCTACGTTTAGTTTTACATTGCTTTCATCATAGTTTCATGTTCATGCACAAGACAAGAACTCTTCTCGTTTATGAAGTTGGAAGCATTCAAAGCTGCATGAGCTATCTGCGTGTACGGGTTGAAGCATAGAGAGTCCGGCAAGTGGCGCGACACAAACCAGCTCTTTTCTCACTCTCTCAAGTGTTCATCGTCTCCAGCCACTTTTAATCACTTCTCCGTTAATTTAAAAGCACTCAGCGACCTTAATTAAAGTTCTAAATACAAAAGTCGGTTGAGAACATGTTATTGATATTAACAGTAGTTGTAAAGTATTTATTCAATGTTTCGGCTTTCTGTAGATTGTAGGTAAAGTTGAAAGTCGGTTTAGAGCCCGTGTGCTGGGCATACTGGAGGAAGAGCGGTGGCAGCTTTACCTTTGAGATCATACTTCAAAGGATCATTTCTTTAGTATGAATGCTCAAACCCTTAGCCATAACGGCGAAGGAACAAACCTCGATGAGGAGGAATAGCGTCGTCTCCTGAGCGTGAGACGGACTTAAATCGTACGTCTTGTACGTTCTAGGTCCACGATGACCGTTCCTGGCTGTCTTCGGGCAGTCGGGAGGGGGACGACGCAGTCTGAGAGGTTTTTTTATTAAATCAAAAGAAAATTTTTTAGTTTTAAGGGACTTGGGTGAATTGGTTTGGTGGGGTGTAGAAAAGTTTTGGAACTGACTATTCTGTTTTGATGATGTTGGTGAACATACCACTACGATGTACATACTCAATTCTACTTTCAGATGCAGCTCAGCGTTATCGATACAACGCCATTTGTTCGGTGAAATGGATTCCTCATGTTCCATTTCATTCGCCTAAAGATGGCCATACCAATGAATGAAGTTTGCATAATATGCGTTGTTTACAGAATTTGCTAATATGTTGTATTTGTTATTACACTAAAGTTAGTCGTCTAATTAAAAAGCAAAATCCGCAACAAAAAGTTTGTATGAATGAAAAACTCATTTTCTTTGGTACGGTGGAAGTTAGTTTAATTTTATTTTCAACGGTAATAGGAATATGTGCAAAACAATTTGGCGCAATAGATATTTACCACACCGGTTTTCTATCTAACATTAATAATATTTCTTGATTGTTGATACGTAAAAAGTGAAGAGCAAATCTTGTTTAAATTAGCAGCTTCGAATCACAGAATTAAAGTATTGTTTCTGGTAAAAACTCTGCTTTCTATAAAGTCCATTAAATTCAGTTTGTACTGGTGGTTGGCTGCTGCTGTTGCTGCATACTTTGCCGAGAGTCTCTTAATTTCAGTGCAAGGCCAGATTTTGTGGCCAGGTTCAATAATCTATAAGCAAGAATAATACAATTAATTAGTTAACCGTTGAACCATTAACTGGAGGTAAAATATTTTTACAGTTACGACATTCAGTTTCTGATTTACTTGGAGGCTAGGAAGGGCTGGTAGACGACGAAATAGGTTAGAAGAAGTACCGGGAAAAGAGCCGTCCAGCATTCTAAAATTGAATCATGTATTATTTTACTTTCAATTAAGCACGGGCTTTTAAAACTTATTGTCCAATTATATACCAGACTGTTCGTTAGCCATTGCCACGAGGGATAGGTAAGCGCATCTTTCAGCGGTCATTCTCCGGTCAGTGGGTTGGACTTCTTGTCCAAATTTCTAAAAGATGGTTAATAATCGGATTAGGCAAACCTGTTAGTCTTCAAAACGTTTCATACCTTGCGACCTTACATCTCCAGCTTTTGAGGTGAAAGCTTCTTTCAAAAATCCCGAAAATACAGGTCCTGGACAGAGCATGGTAATTGGCACTTTGTCTCCAATCTCACTTCTTAGACATTCAAAGTATCCCTAGATCGGCAATCGATGCACATTCATTAAATTTTGATTATAATAAATAGTAACAATTATAGCATGTTTATATATCGAATAACAATCCCATTTCGGTTTAACACTATACATGAGGGTCCCCCTTTGGTATGCTCCATCCATGATTTTAAGTTGGTTTGGTTTCAAAATAAAATTACGAGTTCTAGCAATTAATTTTTAGGTTAGTTAGATTTCAAATACAATTTAGATTTTTATGAGCGTGGTAAGGGTCCCTTGGTTTTATCAAGGTCGTAAACCGAAAGATTGCCTAACGATCCATTAGTTTTACACTCATTAAGCAATTATGAAAGTAAATTACATGAAGGGCAAATTTTGAGCCAGTGTAAGAACCAGAGAAAGGAGCACCGATTTTGCCGGCAATTGATGACGTCACTGCAATCTGACCTCTTTTGTTGGCGAGAAAGTAACGTAGGACGATTCTGGTTAGATTTACAATTGAGAACACGTTGAGTTCAAAGACGGCTTTATCCACTTCCAGTTCAATGTCTACCCAATTTGCTCTCTGAGACCTTCCAGCGTTACAAATTAGAGCATCTAACTAAAAAGAGACAATTTCCCAGAATTAAGGTCAGTTCCAAAGCTATCAGATACAACTGAGACACCTTAATTCTAATAATACTTTCAGGGTGCTACAATGAATGGATTAGAGTGGCTATTTTAGACTTACACTTCCAAACTGATCCAGAACTTTCTTAAAGGCTGGTTCATGACTTGCATAGTCCGTCATGTCTAATGGAAGGATCAAAATGTCTTCTTCTTTCATCTTTTTATTGATTGCTGAAATAATGGATTGAAATTCGCAAACTCAGTTCTCTTGCTCACGCTCTCACCCAAGTTCGAAATGTCAATCTCATAGCCAAACAATTCTTGCAGCATTTTTGTTGAACTAACCAAGACATTCAGCTTTAACTCGTTCAAGCTCTTCCTTACGCCTGGCACTCAGCACAAGTTTCGCCTGACACTGAAAGGTGATAAACTTTTATTAAAGAAATTTCACCACGCACAGAAGAAATGCAACACCCACTCTTGGAAGGAAGAGACAGTATCTATTATGTCGCATTAGCGTGCTTCCTTCCGGTACTAACCGGATTTCTCTGATTCTGATACAGTGTGATAGTGTTAACGACATCAAAATCTTCAAGATCAGAGACGCATTCCAATTTTCATAAAATGTTAGTGTCAAATTCATATAAACTACCTTTGATAACTCTTTAGCGAGAGCTTCTCCAATACCGCTGCTTGATCCAGTAACCCACACTACTTTGTTTGCAAATTTTTCAACTGCAAATGAAAATATATTGGAAAATTAATATTTAATAAAAAAGAAGAAAGTCAAAATTGGGAAAATGCATGCATTGCAAAACTGTATCTACCTGGCATTTTTCCGTAGTACGAGTAGATGAAAGTGAGCATGTCGGAATCTGCAAGACACATAATGGCGAGACATATAGAGAAGTAAAGAACAACGGCAACCCAGAAAACACTGCAAAAATCCATGATTGTGATTGGATTTCTTTTTTAACTTGAATTTGTCACACGTAATTTCTGCTAGATTGATTCCTTTGAATTCTTAAAATCTATAGAAGTTTTGTTTGTGACTTTATGACCTCGAGAAAAGGTCACTCAACAAATAATATAGAGTATTGAATAAAGTTTGAAATATCGCTACACAAAGTCTGCTAAAATGAACAGTTGATATAATTGCAAAACTGTGTACAACAAGAATTATAACTGATGGTTGTTGAAGCATTGTATTTGGTTCCCACGTACACTCTCAAGTTGAGAGTCCCAACACATGAACACCATTTGAACATTTACAATTCAATGTTGAATGCTGAAATATTCTGTGTAACATGCATAACGTAGTACATAGAAGATAACATTATTGAAAATCAACTGGAAAACTGGATGACCTTGGAGCTGCTCACTTGTTACATGCATTATATGGAATATGAACAGAAGCATTGAGTTTTAAACCCACAGTTCACAGTGCATTCAGTCAGATTTGCTCTGACAAATAACACTGCTATGCTATAATCATTACAATTAAAGTCAGTGATGATCTAGATATACATAATATGAAGATGATCTTTGTTCACCATCCATGGCATCAATACTCCACTACATCAATACAATATGTCCAGTACAATATGTATTAAGAAAAGAGTTCTGACTCATTGTCAGAACTTCTGAGTACTTCCTTTGGTGAAATAATTGGAATTTTGCTCCCTTTTAATAAAACTACTCAATCAAATGGCAAACAATTTATCAGAGATTTCAATAAAGTTTTATATTCATGCGGAAATACTAGACATACGCACTTAAAGGAGACTTAAAGCAGAGATTATTTTGAATGTGATTTTTGTGCAGATGGTATCATTAAATAGAATACGATTTAATGCATTACAAACCATTATATTACAATTTCTTAGCTGTAACGAAAATGATTTTCATTGGGACTTGAAGTAACGTAAATATCATTTTTATGTGAGAATGTTAATAATTTTGTGATGTGTGAAACTCAGATGATTATCGTTGACAGTTTTAGCTTCAACGTAATAATTTAAAAGGAATTTTTATGACGCTAATGCACCATGAGTCATTTTCTATTTCCTTAAGTGGGTAGTAGGGCCGCTATAATTAAATAAATAATATTTTTCTACCTTCTTCTATTTAGAGTCTAGCTAAATTCCGTATTCCAATGCCATAATCAATATTCTGAGGAACTAAAAGGACTAAAAACGAAAACCAGCATGACAGGCCACCATGGGAAATGTAAGTTCTAGTTCTAGTTTGGGCTCCAGTTTTTGTTTTGAAGATAAGTGCAATATGAAATATTTCTTCGAAATATGAAATATTTTCTTTAGAAATGGCTGGCTGTTTGAAATTTTTAAAATTAATTTTCCTTCACAAGAAAAGTTAAATTGGTTACTGGTACTGGTACAGTGTTACTTTGCACCTTGCAAGTGATAAGTGTTGGTGTGAGTTGACGGGGAGGGACATGCAACAAAAATTGTTTTACTTTTATAATAATAAATTACACAAAATTTTGTAAGTTTAAAAGGTTATATTTATTAATGGACATTATTCTAGTGCTTCGAATAAAGTAATTTAAGTAGCTAAATATGAACAGCAAAAAATGAACAGCAGTTTATGAACAGCTAAATATGAACAGCAAAAAATATCTGGTCGAATTATTTTTAATTTACGTTTGTTAAATTGTTGGTCGGATCCAATGTAAGAAATTGAAGAAAAAAAAACGTCTCTAGTCACAACAGTTTTCTCATTACACCAGTAAAAAATATAAATAACATAACTACTTATTTATCATTAAAAGTATGGTACACCACCTTGATACAAAAACTCTTCCCATTATAAAACAATACCAAACGGCATTTCTTAAATTAAATCCGCTTTTAAAAAGGAACTGCGTAACTCATGTAAAGTAAGCTTAGAATGTTTGGTATTGAATTGATCGTTTCTCTCTGACAGATTAGACTCCCTAATTTTTTCCCCAAGTCAGTGAATTATTTATCAATAATTTATGCGAAGAAAAAATACAGATATACACTTTTCAACTTTAATTCGGTCTGGATATCAAAAAGGATGTTTTGTATCCTAACTGAAACTGCATGGATATTTATCTGCATAAAATATTCAAATCGTTTGATATAGCGTGTCTGTCAACCAATGTGTATCAGTCAGTATAAAACCTAGTGACCTAACTAATAAATTCATTACTAGGACAAGTTGCTGTCGATTATCACTGGAAAAAATTGAATGTGATGGAAAGGTCTAAAAATGGCTAGTGTAATGTGAATTATTGAACTTGACAAATGACTTGACTTCTTATTGCACGCAAAATTGCTCATAACTTTATATCACGCATCATCTGTACTTTTAGATTTTCATATTGCAGATACAATATGTGAGACAAATCGGGCCAGGCGAAAATGTTTCTACTACGCATTTAATTAATGTTTAAATTAATGCACTTGTACGGTTAAGCGATAGAAAGAGAAAAAGTTCATTCTATCCACACTTCCACAGAGCTTTCAGTTAAAATCACGAAGTTATCAATTCCATCGCATTTCTACCCAGTAAGGGAAGCCCACATGGGGTTAATACGCCTTCTGGAACTAAAATAAGAGAAATCGGAACTATTGATTAATAATGAATTTTAAACGAAATTGTTTTTAAACAAATTGCAGGTGTTTATTACAGTATTACCCTCAGGCATATCATGCATATATCCAATTAAAATACAAAGCGAGTGCATTTTTTATCACCGATGTGCTTTAACGTCAGTGAGTCGTTGACTTTACAAATTCAGAGGCATTAGTAACACCTCCCTATTTGCATCGGCAATTATTTTTTAAATATTTAGCTGTGAGAATTTCTTCTGTATTATATTGTATTGGGTGTATCTAATTTCGTTTTATTGTTATGCTAATCTATATTTATATGTATAGAGATCATACGAATTTGAACACAAAGCTAGAAAGTTGACAAAAGTTGAAGATATAGTACGACGGTACACTTGTGAGGTTATTGCAAGTTCATGGTGCAATGATTTTAATTGCCGAAGCTGCGTTGCGTTGCTTTCAAGTTGAGGGAAACCTTTTTGCAGGCGGTGGCAGTTAAATTCAGATGGTAAAATTTTAAATACCAATTTAAATATTTTTATTAAACGACGCCTCGGCGAAATATTAGAAATTGTAGATCACCCAATTCTTACATATTTCTTAATATGAGAATTTTGTTGGTCACAAAGACCACCCAGTGAAAGCGCAAGAATTTAGATTGAACTGAAATCTGTTAAACCAGCTTAACGGTTAAGACGATAAAATTGCCGCTAAAAATTCTAATTAATGATTGGTGGCAGACTGTTGTGAGCTGTAAGATTGGAAAACTAAACTGTTGATTTTGGGAGTAACAAACAGCTTCAATGCGAAAAAGTCGTGATTTTCTATTACTTTATTTATAAGTTTAATGCATCTTTGGCGGGTGAGACTATAAAGTGAGAGATGAAAGCAACAATAAAAATATTGTCGGCCAATGGCTAATCTGCAGTCTTTCCTGTCAAAAATAGAATGATTAATATCATCAACTGTAGAAAACTAAAAGGCAAACTTTCAAGCTTTCTCGAACATCAAAAGATAAACCGCTTCGCATTTAGTCAGCGAGATCAAATAACTCAAGATCACAATTCATTACAAATCGGTTTTGTATCGGTCGGTAGGTGGGGAATACTTGTACTTACCAATTGAATATAATATGGTAGTAAGAAATTAGAAAACTTTGATCAACCCGGTTTGTTAATACGAATATTCGATTCTTCTTTGTTTTCTCTCCCTTCTGACACATAATCCAAAGAATCATTAATTTTAAGATTTGCATGCTAGGTGGCAAATAGCCCCCAATCTATGTATGGCTGTAGCAGCAATTAAAATGAGACGCATTGGCAGTCGGTAATTGAGAATGCGTTTTTCCTTATAGTATTAAAATGACGTGTTTTAAAATTTTTACTCCTTTCTCTCCATTCCGCTTGACGAACAAGTTCCCTAACCTCCTTTGAAGTTTGCTGTAAACATATCGAAGAAATGATCAATTGGAATTAAGAAACCCTGCTGATCGTGTCGCTTCATAATTACAAAAGTGAAATTGTTAGAATCGTCATCGATAATCTGATCAGTTATCTAACAAGATAGCTTGATGTTAGACAAATAATAATAATTGAAGAGTGACTACGAATTTCCACGTCGCAATTTCAACTTAATATCTTTATAATAATTATATTTGAACTTATTAGAAATCTCAATAATTATCAATTAACTGGAAATTATTACAATTTTAGACAAGCGAATTATTCCCAAAATAAGAAATATGTACATTATGCAATAGAAGAATTAAATCATTTTCACAAATATTTTTTGCGAGTCCGACCTCACAGATGTTAAAGAAATTCCTTTCTCAACCACCAAGATATTAAATTTGGATTTAAAAACATTTATTGTTATTCTAATTACAAATCCTGTTTACTCTCTTCTGCATGCTCTTCTTATGATTGTAAATTGTAATGTGGAATTAAGCCCACGTCCTTGCATTACATCATATTTCTATCATCATTAATTTCAGTTGCCCTTTCTGAAAATGTCACCATCAACCAACCTAACTTCGTCTAGAAGACAAACGTGAATGTTAAGTCGCTAGTTTTCACATTGATCACACTACAAACATTGCACATTCGTGATTACTCTTTGTACATTCGTCGAGCATTATTTTATGAATGAATTCTTCATTTACCGACTGCATCCAACAACACAAAAATTCTGCAACATTACGGCAACAAAGGTATGACTTAATTTTGCTGTGTCTTCTCTTTTTTTGTTCACAACATTGTTTAAAATATCAAGAAGTCGAAAACAAGATAATAGCTTTACAATAATACCTTTCTTTTAAGCGTAAGATAATAAACCTGGGCTAAATGTTTCGTCTAAAATGTGAAAGGGAAAATTTAGAAATAATGCAAGTTTTTATGTAACTACACGAGAAAAAAACTTATTTTGCAACACATGCACAGGTGAGTGCGTAAACATCTACCTTAAATACCATGCTTTCCTGCGTACACTATAATTTTTAAATACAAATCATTTAAAAAGCAGACATACACTTAAAATCCATGTGCTTCATCCACTTTTGTAATTTAAAAGAATATCTCACGATCAGCAAAAGTTGTCATTAGACATGCATCAGGAGTTGAGGATAACTATTCACGAAGAAATAATCGTTTTATTCCTTAATTCCATATTTTGATGCATTTTCTAGATTTTTTCCAAGGCCCAACTTTATGGCTGAATAAAATTCAACCGAGTTTATCTAGAAGAAAGCGATATTTAATAAATTTTAAAGCTCTATATTTTTAACGTAGCCACCTTTATTATTTCTCTTCTGTGCAGTGATTATTATAGTGGAGTTATGACGTACTGTAAAATAAACAATGGATGCCGCATATCATATCACTCATAAGGGCCGAAACTGAAATAATAATCTCCTTTTTAACGACACTCAAACAACAATAAATAAAGTTTGACTTCTGTTGCTGATAAAGCAAAGTAGCTAAACGTTGCAGAACAATGACGAGGATTTTTGAGAAGGTAATTTTGAAGATATAGAATTTATGTCAGTGAAAGAAGAGCGTGCTTAGGTGTCAACGTCAACTCTCGTAATGTGCACACACTTCGGTAATAAGGTTTATTAAGCATGAAAGCGTAAGTAAGGCAGTTGGGTGCTGCACTGCCGTGATGATGATTTGAAGATAAGAGGGAAGGAACCGACTCGAGCCCACCAACTTTCAATAACACTAGAATATTACAATCATAAAACGGTTCTAGTTCTGACAACAACGACCAGGTTAATGCATGCTTTAGACGCATTTTATTATTGTTGTCGCACCATATAAAATACCCTCCGTTTGTTGTTTTTTAAATCGACAATCAACTATACACTCTTCGATAGAATCCTGCCTTGTTACGTCGACGAGACACTCCGACGCTACTGTAGACTGACTTTATTTTCTTTTTTGAACACTATTCATTCATTTCTATTAATAATATAATAGTAAGAAAAGTGCTACTGCGTGAATCTTCACTAAATGTAAGATGATAAACTATGCATGCAGATATGTACTTTAAAGAGGTATTAAGAAAAGAATGATGATGATGATGACAATGATTACAATTAGGATTTTGTGACTGTCAGCAAGCGATTTTCTATCATCGTTGTCTCTTTCTTTCAAGACGAACATGATGAGTGTAATGATGGTCTCATCATAAGTCACCTCCCATAATGTATAAATGCATTAAACTACATCCGTATTCGTCATTTGCCAACTAGAAGTCACGACTGATACCGACTTGTCAGCAGTGCTCGGAGTGAATCAAGTCAAGTCAGAGACAATTAGTATTTGAAAAGCAACAACATTGGTAGACAGTTGAACAGTCACAAGTCATTCATCTCGAGAGACGCTTCTGTCTCAATTTTTCGATAGAGATCAACAAAGAAAATAAAATAATCAGCCCTTCCATCGTTCGAGTTTAACAATAACGTGCATGTGTGCAATAACTTTTCTTTTGTGAACCAATTTATCGCATGATTGTGTGGTTATCATTAACTTTTATACCAACTTAAGCATTTTTATAAGCATCTGGGTCTACCGGGTTTCCACTTCGGATAACAAGATTTATTTTCCCGTGTTCGTGAGCATGAGGTGCTTCAAGAAAATTCCACTCTTCGGTTTTCTGAGCCTGCTTTGCTGGCTTTATTCTGCTAGCTTAGGATCTGACGCCGCAAAAAATCCAGCAAGACGTTATTCAACCCAAGCACAGTCTCTTTATGTTCCACAGGTAAAATAGATTTTTTTATTACTTAAAACATTCACGCATCAACAATAAACGATACCGCTACATTTGTTGACTTGTTGACTGCTTCGGTTAAAATGGTTTACAATTTACAATAGGAATTTTATAAAGGTTATAGAAGTGAAAGAGCTTTTGCAAATGATGTTATTTTCAATACAACTTGAATTCAGTTACTGGATACCTGACATTTTTATTAATTCTGTTGAGTGTAAGGTAAAGTAAGGTTTAAAGTGCAAATGCAGGTTAAAGTTGAGGACAAGGAATGTTTCCATAAAATATATAAAACATAAAACATGAACATCGTCATCCACCCGTAAATAACAATTTTTACCTGTATTTTTTCGTTTTTCAATATGAAGTTTTGCAGTTCATGGTCAAAATTTTCAGGAATCAAGTCATCGTTGCTTTTATTTTGAACAAATGATTAAATTTATTTCATCATTGAACAATAAAAGAATCTTTTTATTTCGCAAGAAATTCAGGAGTCAATGCCACTTCACCTTGGTCTATAATGTCAGCGTTCTTTCACTCCTTATGAGGTTCTCATTTTACGACAGACATTGTATTAAGTGATCGTTATCACGCGCCATTCACATCAAAGAAGTTCTCTGCTTTGCCAGTGTGGGTGTCACGAGGCAGACACTAATTTCTCCTTAATTAATAATCTATACTTTAGAACTCTCAAGCTAAAGTCCTTCATTCTTATTAAAGGAAATTATTCTTTCGCTAATTTATCTCAGGTGCTTGGGTATAATTACCCTGGGCCTTCCCGCACCTACAGTAACAAGCCCCTTGTTGTGAGACATGAGACAATTGTGGCATCAGGTTCTTCCCCAGTGGGTAACACGGCAATGCCAGCAATGTCGAGTTCGAAACTTTCTACAGCGACCACCAACCCGACTGCAACAACGACCATTACTGCTGGACCAACCACGAAACAACAAGTAATGACAACGTTTAAGGTAAAACAATTTGACATTTAGACTTTTAAAAGATTATGAAAAGAATGACATGAATTCCAACCGATTCTTTTTCAATCGGATAACCTTCCGTGCTTCTTAACGATAATTGAACAGACTGAATACTGAAAAGCAAGACACGTGTAAATAGTTAGAAAAGATATAGGCTAGCCTTTGAATGGCAGTCGCAGAGACGTTCACGAGTTTAATTCTTTTCCTAATTCTTTAATTCTTTCTTTTCGTTTAAACACTTGGAAAGGGTGAATCAGAGAAAACACACAGGGAAAAGTTGCATCAATAGAAAATACAACCACAAATGCAATTAATTCTGTTTACCTACAACAACCGAGATTATTTGTAAAAGGTCCTTTGCTAAGCTGCCAACCTTCATACAATATATTATATGTATCAGATTAACTGCCTCATAGTCCCAAACTCTCAGTCTGAGGGTAACGGCTTCCCTTCCTAAGTGTCATACATTTTAATTTAACGTTCCCAAACGAGAAAAAAATAGATTCATGGAGGTAAACATGCCTCAGTTACTCATTCATGCAAAATCGCTTCTGGTGGTTTGCACATGTAGTCACTGAACCCTGAGCCCTTCCTTTCTGTACACCTTTCAATTTTCAGGACCATGCCGGGTTGAATGTAAATAACTTTTATAGACTTTGAGCCAAATTACATTTTCTCCGTTTATATTTTGAATTTTGCTCCTTTCTTCTTGCAAAACATAATTCAGAAATTGTAAACATCCATAAGTTTTAAACTGAGAAAGGTCACTGGCATAACACCGACCAAGCATACAATGTTATTATAGAGTGCTCAAGAGTTTAATTAAAACTGCTTGTGCCGCTGTGCCAAAAAGTGTGAAGACAAACTTCCAGTGCTCAAATGATGAGTCGTGTGAAAATATTAAAATGAAATTTTCCCAAGTTTGTCTTGTGCTTAAACTGGTTTCGCGTCGAGTAGCTTAAACGTGAATGTTTCATAACGACACGTGACTAATTATCTAGCGGTGTGTTTTGTAGTAACAAATCGGTTTGCGGTCTTTGTTACTCTACCAAGAACCTCATGATTTTGGCAATTGTCACTTTTACTAATTGAAATTTGAGCTCTGTCTCATCTTGCTCTCATCTCTTGACTCATCTTAAATTTGAATACTTGTAAGACCCAGCAGCATCTTCTCGATGAAAAGCAAAGACATCCAGGAAAGTGGAGCCGTTTCTCTTCCTGCACTTTAAGTTGCCAGACATGAATGTAAATGTTATTACAATTTAAGCACAGATTTTGACTTGGGTAAATACTACCCGTGTCAACAGAGGGATTGGAAGTATGTGCATGCGGAAATGCAATAATAAGACTTCCTAAGGTTTTCTGGAAGGTGTCCTACTTTCAAATAGGAGCCGGACGTCAAGCAATTGAATGTTGTATTAAAACTCCAGTAGCAATCATGTCTCATTGTTGTATATGTTTACATTCGATGAAATTTTGGAGCGGTGCCTGCGTCAGTAGAAGTAATCCAAAAAGGAAAGTACATTGACTGAGTCAAGAGAAAACTAAAGCGAAAGTCTAACAAAAAATTTTACGAGGTTTGGTCGTGACTCATCTTTCCTTCAATTTAACACGCAGTCACATGAGTATGCGATTATTTTAAGCGTTCAGGTTTCACCATGAAAGTAGCCTAGCTACCTCCACTTTACAAACATACCAGTCACTTTTGTGACCGTTATTCTAAACTAGTATGACAGAGCACCTTATTGTTAGAATTGGCGTTTGGATAGGATACAAAAACCTAGCACTCTGTACCAATTTCATAGTTTATACTGTGAGTCCAGACTTAAGGATAAATCATATTGACGATTGTGACATTTGCATTGAATTCACGTGTACAGATGCATACAGAGCACGTGAATTTTCTACTGACGCGCATTCCTGAAGAGAGTGCACAGGGCAATGAAAAGAACAAACGTTGATCAGGTTACCATTTTTCAATCAATGTCGATTGACGACCGTGACTTGCTCAGTCTAGTGTCGGAAGCCTTACTATTTAAACTGAAAATAATGCGAGTCTTCATTTTCCTTCTTGCTACGACTACTCAGGTTATTTTAATGTAACGCACAAACCTTCTCATCAAAGTTAATTAAGAGTATATCATTTAGCATAATCAATTTTTCCAGATAACAATAGTTTTTCAGCTTTCTCAAATTATAATAAGCTCTGATCTTCTCAGCCTTTAAAGGTAATTTACACCGTTGAATACATTATTAATTTATGAAACGGACCTAGTTATGGTAGTTATTTTTAGCTTTCACTTTCTCGATGAGATCAACCAAAATATTGCAATTTGAAACAATCTGCTTGTAGTATCAAGCAAATTCCTATTACTTTACAAATCGTAGTCATGTCCTTTAGTTTTGTGCGACTTATGCAAAAGACCCACCACGTATCCGAGAAAATGGTAAAAATCCATTTGCTACGAGTCCTTTTTCGTGAGCCGCCGGGCCAGCATGTAGCACATGGTGCTGAACACAATTTATTGAGTACTGAATAGGCACTTTATTCTCAGAGTTACTTTATTACTCGGTCCAATGCATTCTCCATCTGCTACGGGACACAGCAAGGCATGAACCATATCTGCAGGCTTCAGCAAATGCAAGTCATTACCCAGTCATTGTACACGCAGTCATCGACGAGTCATAGCTCACTTTCCTAAGAACCCCATAAAATTGATAATTACCCTATAAACGTTAAGGTAATTATATAAAGTCTGGTAATGTTAAGATTTCGTTAGCGTTTTGTCAGTGATTTTATATTTTCGCAAAGAAGATGCATAAAAAGCTTATAGAAATGGCATAATATACTTTCTCATAATATGCTCTCTCTCTCCAAACAACATGCATAATATCTCAATACTTTTCCTTTTCATCTAGAAAACCTTTTTACAGCTAAATTGAACCCGTTTCTCATCCCCAGAGTTCGAACAAATAACTAGATAATTAATTACGTGGTATCTGTAATGTGGACCTCACAAGTGAACTTTCACAAGACAAAACAAAACCTCTCAATCTTTTAACTGTTACCCAGAATTTGGGTATAGATAAAGTTTTATTCACAGGCGAACACATCAACGAGTGAATGAGCATAATAATTCGGATCGATTAGCTAATTTGTTATAGGATTATATTGGGTGATGGGTCAAAATATTTTTGTTTAACGTTTGGAAAGGAAAGAGTGTGAAAGCCCGTATTGTCCTAATGACGATATAGAGTCACTTTAATCTCCTGTCAATATCTCATGATCCTTGTCAAACTACCTTTTTATGATTCATAAGATTCATTTTAGTTCATTGTTAGATTAAAATTAATGGGAAAAATTCCATACCAGTAAACAACAAATCTTTATAGTTTCAATATGTATTAGCATTTTCGTTTTTTTAAGGGGGCGAATTTAACATTCTATCAAACTTTTATTTTCCCTTCATCTTCCGTTCAAGAATCGCGACAAATACAACGTTACTTTTTATTCCCGTTTATCAAGAATAATATATTATATATGAAACTTTTTGTGTAATATCGCTTTGATCAAAGTCAGTCTGTCTTTCTCCTTGTCTGGATACGTTTATTAACCTTTTATTTCTGCCTTTTTTCTTCTCGTGACAATGACGGTCGGGATCGGGAAAATAATGTCATGTTGAGCCATATTCTACCTACACAAGATTGAAGGTTGCCCCGTCGATCACCAAGTCTTGCAATTTCAATGTAGGTCGATAGGCGACCTTTGAAATTTTGAAAATCGATCTAAACTTATTGCTTTTTATTTTTTGCCAACTCTTTTTCTTTTTAAATATTTTTTGCGTGCCAACCAGCTTACGGTTTGATTGACGGAGCGAAGTAGCTTCCACGAAAATGGTAAACAGGAATTATTCTAAGAAGTCAATACACCTGCAAATCGTGTGACTGAAGACTGAGACTGTTGTGAAATAAGCAAAATTGGGTCCCCAATTTGGGGAACACATCAAATATGTATATACTTAAAAGGCGCATTGTTGGTAATAATTATTACAATTGTAACAATGACCGAAACTGAAAACGAAATGTTTTGTCAATTTTCCACTGCGACAATAGATCATTTTATACAATCATTCTTGAATCCATTCTTTTTGTTGAAAAATTTGACTCTATACTTAATAAAAGTACATAATAGGTGTTTTCAAATAACTTTAGTAACTTTAGATAACTAAACGTTCATTCATTGTTGTTTTTGTATTGTAAGGTAAAAGCTACAACTGAATTGTTCTCTACCACCACCGAGGGAATTATCGGAGGGTCGGCTTCATCATCAAGCGCTGAAGAATCTCTAAACAGCTTAGAAGCAAGCGATGCCGTTCAAGAGGAAGCCCGTCTCCTTTTGAAAGACCGAATGATTCAAATTGAAACGATTGACGTGGCTTGTGGAAAGCAGAGGATGACTGTACGAATTACTTTCGAAGAACACTTTGATGGGATCATTTATGCGAAAGTAAGAGTCAATAATCATCATTAATAAGTGTATTTTTCAAAATATTTCAATGGATTGGATTACAGCGGATTACATTTTAACAAATCCCCGTTTTCAACATTATTGTGTACAATTGTATACTCTTTACAAATTCCTCATTAGTCAGCATAGCCAGCAAATTCATTCAGGAAAAATGAAGTGGAGGTAACAGGCTGAAAAATATGTGGCCAATTTTTTGAAAGGTTTCCCTTTACACATTCATTTACAGATTAAAACCCAATAACAATAATAACTAGATATTTTAGCCGTAATATGAAGAGGCTGTGGCTTAAACCCAATTATTATCTTCTTAAGAGTTGGCGAAAAACAATGGAATATCTGTTTATCATCAATATTAATGATAATGATAGGACAGTTTGCTAAGACCTTGTCGTGAAAAAAGAAAGGAGAAGTGTGACGTCTCAACGAACGAGTTTCAACAAACCGAACTCTTGCAACGTATAAGTTTCGCATCGTCTTTAATTTAAGATTGAAGAATTTTAATAGGAAGGTACTCTAAAAATGATTTTAAAGGGGAAAGGCAATGGTATACGATTTGTAGATCTAAATATCAACATTAGGTGCTTATGGTACATAAGAAAAAATCTAAAGAAAAAAAATGGTCACGTTCCGCTCAGTTTTAATGTGTCTTACATATAGTCATTGAATCTACTTCACCATCATATATCACTTGATAAACACAGGCTGGCTAGTGTCAGAGTCACTCAATTCACTCCTTCAATTCTTCCTTTTCCACTCTGTGTAGCGCCTTCATTCCCGATGCGAAAGGAGATCAACTCATGCAGCGAAGAGGAAGAAGTCTGCAATTAAATACTCATTCCTCTTTTTGTACTTTTCTTTTCGTTTTAAACTAACATGCGCAATTAATCATTCTTTACATTGCTGTTCTTGTAAAGGCAAAATGGTGAAGTCTAGACTCCTTACGGAAGAATACATGAACGTGGAACGCTGTTTTTCGAATCCCCGTCGCGTATTACATGTTGCTAAATATAGACATAATTGAATTATTATGATGGCTTTTCACATTGCTACTACTGTTATGTACTACTATTTTAATGCTCCATTTATTCCTTAAAATCACCATATAACGAATCTCTACCAAAAGAAAATGAAAGTGTATTTAAAACGCCTAAATGACAATGCTATGTAGCAAATATATTTAATACTGGTATCACAAGAATTTTATTGCGTTGCACTAGAGAACAAAATGACTTCAAAGTGTGACTTACAATAGTGTGTGCAGGAAGAGAGTATTAAAATATGCTTCTTTGTGATATTTTTTTCTTTCTAGGGACATTACAACGACCCAAACTGCCGTTTTATCAGCCAAAACTCTGGACAAAAAGTCTACCAGTTTGACATGGTTGTTGGTCAGTGTGGGGTTTCTTTCGTAGATGCAGGGCTTACATCCGGTGGAATGGCCTATGTGGAAGGTACCCTAGTTGCCATTCTTGAGCCGGGTGTGCAAGAAGCTTGGGATACTGCCAGGAGAATTAGATGTCTTTGGGAAGGAAACATTGATCAAACTGTTACATTCCCACTTGCTATTAATGTGTTGGACTCACAGACTCTAACGTTTAGTGGGGACACAGCATCCGCTTCTTTAGAAATTCAGGTTCTTTTTTCTCTATTTTGCTTTACCTACTTGTTTTTATTTGTTATTAAACAATAGCGCAATGTTATTGCAGTTCGCTGCATAATATGGATAAAGTCAACATTGTTAGGTTTATAACTCAAGTTCACCCAACATTCCATAGTGTATTTAGATGTCAACAAAAATGGTAAGTAGAAAGATATTACTCAGGTTCCAGGTAGCATGTTTCCTTGTATGTAAGTCCAAATAACTGTTAAAACCTATTGCAAGTTTTTTGTTATATTTGTATCGTACATTTCATATTTTTTTGTGTATACTTTATGTATAACAATATGTATTAACTTTTCTTGGCATAAACAATAACGTCTTCGAGCAAGCCGAAAATGCATATAAATATATTGTGAAAGGCGGAAACACAATAATCGGTCTCTTCAATAGAGCGGGAATTATTCGTTGTATTTTATGTCTATGTGAATTTTGTTGAAAATTTCCTTTGTTGAAAACACACATTTGTCCTATTTTTACGCTTTGGAAGAGCGTGGTGGGTAGAACAAGACAATCAGATAGAAAAGACAGCTCTTCTAACGCCATGGTATTTCAGGTGTGAATCCGGAATCCGCCTGATACTTTGCAAGTTGGTACGATTGTATTGACTAAAATTTTTGGCTGTCATCTGTGTCACATCATCTCTGAAATATCACCCCTTCCCTTTATCAAATATTTCCTTTTATCTATACCATTCCACAAAGACGAAGAAACAAGAAATATATTGCTAAGTATTTTTTACAAAAATGAGATAAACAGATTTATCGGCTTATTCTTGCACGATATTATACATCAATTTAAACTAGACATGCTAACAGGTTTCTCATTTTGTAAACATTTTGTTAACTAAATATAAAAATGAAACAGCACATTTATGTTTCTTCTGAGTGGGATAGCAAAGAGAAAATGAAATATTTGCAAAAGCGAAAGGCGATATCTCGTAAGTATGGCACAGCTCGTAAAATGTTCGTACATTTTAGTCTCATATAGTCCTACTAGCTAGTAAAATATCAGGCGGATTCCACATTGACATCTGAAATACCCTGCTGTAAGTCACTGACTTAGTAACAGTATTGCTGCATTCAAGCGCCTTGCCAAGTGCCAACTCTCGGTGGAGTGGTACAGAGACTAACATTTTACTACAAGTGGATTCGAACAGAATCCACTGGAGAATATATATTTGATATGAACATCTCAAAGTACCAAACCAGAAGGATGAAAAATAAAGAACTGATTTGAAGTGAGAGTTTTCATCTCAGCTGCTGCTATTCACTCCAGTGTTGCGCAAAATTATACATTCGATTTTTCTAACGTCTTGTTATGGCATGAAATTGAGAATGAGATGGTAATACGGGGAAAATTGTTTCAGTTTCGACGCAAAAAAATCATGGTGGAAAGTGACTGTTAGGAAAGAAGAGAAAGTACGTGCATGTGACTAGATAGCGCATAGTGAGGTTGTAAGCATAATGCAATGATGATGATCGATTTCTTTCATCCAAAATGGAAAATCAGTGTTCCACCTACGACATAGGTCGCCTGTTTGTATGCAATCCAGAAACGTACAATTTATTCTGATAGCCAATCGAGTTACACCGTTTTAAGCTTTGAGCTAGTCCTTTGTCTACTTTTTCTGTTTTCAGTATTTCAATACTCTTTAGTTTGGTTTCCATTTAACTTTTCGTTACTTTTTGTTACAACGTGAGTAGAAAGACGAGTATGCTGTTGTGTTTAAGCTGTGATGTATACACTTCTTGGGACTTTTGTGGGACGTCGGATACTACGTCCCACAAAGTACCCTAAACATAAAACGATTACAAAAACTTCCAATGAAAACAAAAACGCCTATACGGGGACCAATACCTCATTTTGTCTCTTTTTGTTTCTATTCTTTATTTATATTCCATATAGTGGTGGGTGGTGGTCCTGCGTCGTGTCTATTGTTTTGTGGCTTTGTTGTTTCTGACGGTATGACAGAAACGGGCCGTTGTGGAAATGGAATCCGTCACTACTTTTGTCAGATGCAATTGTGCAGGTGGAGAATGTTTCCGGATACAACTTTGTATTTTTTGCTTGACTTTCACTTGAACTTTAAAAATGTTGATTAGGTTAGCAACTTGTAACTGGCATTACAAACGGCAGGGTTAGCATGTACTGAAAGAATACGATGAGTTTATCCGGGCGACAAAAGTAACCTACACCGATTAAGTACATTTACAACATTACAACAACGTTTACTATAGTCATCATGGACTGTATTAAGAATAAATACTTACGAAGGTGTTTTCAGAAAGATTGCTCGGACTTTGCATATCAATATCTCTGCCAAAAATGGATGATATTTCTCAGATAGCATATCATTCGAATGCTTATCTTGTGGTCTTTCGTTTGGTACCAAATGTGAGGACTAGTTCAGTTTCGTTCCTGAGCTACAGCCAGAAACTTTGAAAACATGGATTTCTCAAAGTCAGATTTACGTGCTCAGGTCAAGCTAC